>VZRX01012888.1:0-24206 GCA_013398075.1 Notiomystis cincta | reverse complement strand
AAGTGTTGTGGAATCTTGGAATGATGTGGTTGGGAAGAGCCTTTAAAGGCCATGGAATCATGGAAAGGTTGGATTAGAATGGTGTAGGTGGGAAAAGCCTTCAGCTGTGGTGGAATCTTGGAATGGTTTGGGTTGGAATGGCATAGTTGGGAAGATCCTTTAATTGCTATGGAATCTTGGAATGGTTTGGGTTGGAATGGTGGTGTTGGGAACACCCTTCAAGTGTTGTGGAATCTTGGAATGGGTGGATTGGAATGGTGTTGATGGGAAGAGCCTTGAAGTGCTATGGAATGGTTGGAATGGTGTAGTTGGGAAGAGCCTTTAATTGCTATGGAATCTTGGAATGGTTGGATTGGAATGGTGGTGTTGGGAACACCCTTCAAGTGTTGTGGAGGCTTGGAATGGTCTGGGTTGGGAGAATCTCAAATCCCATTCCAGCCCTGACATGGGCACTTCCCACCATCCCAGGCTGATCTAAGCCCCAATGTCCAACTTGGCCTTGGACACTTCCAGGGATAATGGGGCAGCCACAACTTCTCTGGGAATTCCAGCTCAGCCCCTCCCCACCCTCCCAGCCAGGAATTCTTAATTCCCAATATCCCATCCATTCCTGCCCTCTGGCAGTGGTAAGCCATTCCCTGTGTCCTGGCAATTCCAAGTTAGTGGCTGTTCCCCTTTTCCCATTCCCTGACTTCCAGCTCTCCTCCCTTCCGTTTGGAGGTCACCTCAGCCCACTGTCACTTCCCATTGCACCGATTCCCTTAATCCTGCTTTTCCAAACCCGTAATCCCGGTTTTATTCCTAGCTGCAAATTGATCCAGGCTCTTTTTTTGTTGTTCCTTAACATCTCCTTGCGATTCTCCTGAAATGTGGGAAGCGTTCCCAGATTCTGTTCCTTGGCACTCGTGGGAGTCCTCGGAAGCTGTGCCAGGAGCGCTCCACGAGACATGAATGATGCTATTTGGGATTACTGGAGTTTGCCGAGTTTTTCTTCTCCTGGAATTGGAAACGAGTTGGAATCTCAGCCAGTGGGATGCCAACACCTTTCCAATTCCTTTTGCCGGGAACAAAGGAATTGCCGGAATCTTTTTAAGCCGTGCCAGGTTGAGGGAAGGAGAGATTTGATCCTTTTCCAGTGTTTCTTAACGTCGTTTGAGGCGTTTTCCTGCCTGGAGGAGACTTTGCCAATTCATCCTCTGGAAAAAAGGGAAAATCAGTGCTCAGAGAGCAAAAAACATGGAAACACTGAGTGAAAATCTTTGGAATTTCCATCCTGACTGATCCCACACATTCCCTATCCTCCAGCACCTGGAGTGTGCAGGCAGGATGTGCTCAGGCCGATATTTTGGAATTACCTGAAAAATTGCATCCAATGACTGGGATAAGAAATGATTTTTAGGGAAAAAATTGGGATTTCCACCTTTGGACACTGAGGGTGGGGCATTGGTGGAAATCCCAAACCTGGGGGTGATTTGGGCCATGGAGCTGATCCTGGTGCTGAGGAGGAGATTTCCCATCCCTAGGTCCATCCAGAAACTTCCAGCATTCCCAGAAAAATCCTTTGGAACTGCTGACTCTGACTGAATGGAACATCACGAGTTGGAGATGTTTTGCTGAAACAACAGAAATTCCTGATCCATTTTGTTACTTCCTTAACTTTCCTGTTGGGAATTGATCCAGGATCGATTTCCGCTCCCTCCTGGGCGTTTTAAAGCTGTGGGTTGTTATTCTCTGATTTTTTTCTTGGATATTGTGCTGTTGCTGAGCTTATCCCTTGCTTTCCTGAGGAACTTTTTGTCATTTTAATGCGTTCTGTGGATTTCTCCAAACCCTTGCTCAATATTCCTCATCTTCCCGAGGTTACATCCTTCAGAGAGGGGCCCTTTCCTTGCATTTTAATCCTAGGGAATTGTAGTATTTTCCAGTTTATGGAATAAAAATGAACTGTGAACTGTGAGCTCAGAGCAGTGGTGAAACTGGCACAGAGCACTGGTGACTGGTGGGATCACCTTCCCATTCCCAGACTTTTCCATCGAATCCTTGAATGGGTTGGAAGGGATGGAAAACCCATTTTATTCCAACCTCCTGCCATGGCAGAGACACCTTCCACTACCCCGGGGGGATCCAAGCCCTGACACTTCCAGGAATCCAGGGGCAGCCACAGCTTCTCTGGGAATTCCATCCCAGTCCCTCACAGGGAAGAATTCCTTCCCAATATCCCATATAAATCCATACTCCTTCACCTTAAAGCCATTCCCTGTGTCCTGTCCCTCCATCCCTTGTCCCCAGTCCCTCTCCAGCTCTCCTGGAGCCCCTTCAGGCCCTGCAAGGGGCTCTGAGCTCTCCCTGGATCCTTCTCCAGGTAAACGTTCCCAATTTTTCTGTTTCCATAGGAGAGGTGCAGTTTTGAGCTTCTGGGAGGTCACTCCTGCACAGGATCCCTGGAATGATCTCATCCTTCCCTTTTTTCCAGCTCTCCCAGTGCCCATCCATCCAGATTTTCAGTTCTTCCCTGTGGGTTAATTAAACCCCAGCCTTTCTTCCTGAAAATTGGGAGGATTTGATCAATTCCCAAACCTGGATGGCAACGACAGCGACTTATTCTGTCCCTGGAAAAAAAAAATCAGATTTAGGCTGGTCCAGAGGGAAATAAAAGCCTGGATTTGGATTTTATGGAGTTCTCATCCCTAGGTTTAATTTTGTGCCGCTTCAGAAGCTCAAAATTACAAAAGGTGCCTTATTTATTTGCCTCGAAAGAATTCCTGGGAATAAATTCCCAAACATTGAGGTTATGAGAATGTGTTTGTGATTCCAGAGGGTTTGGCATGGAATTCCAGCATTGGAAAACCACCATGCAAAGGAATAAATGGGAATTCCAATTAGGGTTTGAATTTTGTCTTTATAATAAAGGTGAATTTTTGTGAATTTAATTATCATTGCTGAATAAAAAAAGCAGGGAGAATGAAGAAAATTCCAAAATTTAGAGCTGTTTGGATCATTTCCTCAAATTCCCTGGATAATTCCAGTGGGAGCCAGTCCATAATTTCTCACCAGGAACGCTCAAATGATCCTGACCCAAGTAGGAAAAAAACCTCTGTGAAATTCCTGCCCTCAGCTCCCAGTTAATGCTGGAAAAGGCATTTTCCAACCATGCAGGATAGAAAATCCATCATCCTCTGGTGGGATATCGATAGGAAAACATTTATGGATTATTCAGGACCAAAGGGTTAATTTTTGGAAGCATCTGGAAGTCCTAAGGAACAACATTGGAATCAAAATAATCTGAATTAATCAAAGATTAATTGCTATGATTAATCATTGGCCAAGTTACTCCGAGATTTTTTGGGAAAGAATTCGTGGGTGGTTCCCTAAATCCTGCTTTTCCATAAAAAAAAAGACTGATCCAACTGAGCAGGATAAAGGAATTCTATCAATTTATTATTTCTAACCATTTTTAAACCAAAGTTTTACCAATTTCCCAAAGATTGGAATATTTTTTTCCTCAGGATCCACTCATTAAAACCCTTTTAAATTATTCAACAATTACTTAAAAATTCCTTCATTATTTCCAGGAATATTTAGACTTTCAGCCTTGGAGTGTAAGGAATGTTTCCTTCGAAATTCCAAAGCCAAATCTTGAATTTTTGGGATTCAGACTGCTTGGTTTTTTAATTTATTTAATTTTATTTCTTTCCATTTTGGAGGCATCCCCAGATTCCAGTTTCAGGATCACTCTGGAATCCTTGGGAATAAAATGAAAAACCACTGAAATTTTTCCATAGGATTTGCAACTTTCTGGGTTTGCTGCTGATTTTTCCCATAATTTTCCAGAGTTTTCCTCTGTTGGAAAAGAAAAGGAAATCTGCTTTTCCCAATGTGTTACAAAAACCAAGCTGTAAAATAGCAATTTCCCTGGAATCTCTGGGAGTCTGTGTGCTCACGTCCTGCCTGTTCCCAGCTCCTGTCACTTCCAGCTTTTCCTTGGATCAGGAAAAATTCTGCTTTCCCTGGGAGCCTCTGGAAGTGTTGGGATGTGGAATCCCAAGGACATGGGCTGGCCCATAAAGGGAATTTATCCTCTGGAAGTGAGAAGCCATTCCCTGTGATCATGGAATCACAGAATCCTGGAATGGGTTGGGTTGGAAGGGGTTTTAAATCCCATCCCATTCCATCCTTTTTCCATGTGCAGGGACACTCCCACTGTACAGGCTGATCCAACCCCCAGTGTCCAGCCTGGCCTTGGACACTTCCAGGGATCCAGGGGCAGCCACAGCTTCTCTGGGAATTCTATTCCAGGGCCTCTTCATCTTCCCAGCCAGGAATTCCTTCCCAATATCCCATCTCTCCCTGCCCTCTGGCAGTGGGAAGTTATTCCCCCTTGTCCTGTCCCTCCATCCCTGGAAACCAATGATTTGGGTTGGAAGAACCTTAAATCCCATCCCATTCCATCCATTCCATGGGCAGGGACACCCCCCACTGTCCCAGCCTGGCTCCAAGCCCCATCCAGCCTGGCTTTGGACACTTTCCAAAAGAAGAAACCCATCAGAAAAGAAATGGAAATACGAATTCATTTCTCCTCCCGGAGCCACCACGGGCAGCCTCAACTCCCACAGATCAGAAATCCCTGGGAATGTTCAAGGCTTGGAGCAACCTGGGGATAGTGGGAGGTTTCCCTGCTCATGGCAAGAGGTGGAATGGGACCTTTCAACTCCTCCCAACCCAAACCATTCCATGATTCCATGAAATACAATTCCCCAGGGACTCTTGGATGAAGTGTTTGTTCCCGTGAGCTGTTGAGTTCCTTGGGAATTTCCCTGATTCCTCCAAGGTGAACTCCCGGTGCAGGAAGAGCTGGGATTTGGTTGAGGTGGTCAAAGGAATGGAATTTTAGAAATCCTTGGAGATGGGAATTCGCTTTGACTCCTTAAGCCATCCAAAGGCCATGCAGAGGTGTTTCCATGGAAAGGTGTTTGTTTCCATGAGATCTTGAGTTCCTTGGGAATTTCCCTGACCCCTCCAAGGTGAAATCCCGGTGCCAGCCACACAAATCCCGTGGGTCGGTGCCCAATTTCCATATTCCAGACCTAAAGTAATCCTGGTTTTTGGTGCTTGCTCAGATCAGGTGGACCAAAACAGCAGGAAGTGCCTCTGACAGATTCCAAGATTCCAGTGTCTTCAACGAAACCCTGAGGATTTCCAACATCCAGAGACACCAGGGAGGCCGCTACTACTGCAAGGCTGAGAACGGCCTGGGCTCCCCGGCCATCAAATCCATCCGGGTGGACGTGTACTGTGAGTAAATCCTTGGAATTCTGCCTTTGATCCTTCGGGAATTACTCAAAATAGCCGCCGTTCCCGAGAAACGCTCGGCTCCCCGTGAATCCCGATTTTCACGGAGGGTGCTGTGGGTTGGTGGGGCTTTGATGGTCGGAGGAATGGGAAGGATTGGGATTGGAGGGGAAAAGGTGGAGGATTGAGATTGTGGTGGAAAAATGGAGGGTTGGGATTGTAGTGGAAAAATGGAAGTTTGGGATTGTGGTGGAAAAATGTGATGGGTGTGGATGGCAAGGAAAAATGTGAAGGACTTTGATTGAGGTGAAAAATAAGAAATATTTGGATTTCAGTGAAAAATGTGAAGGATTGGGATTGCAGGGAAAAGTGTGAAGGGTTGGGATTGTGGTGAAAAAATTAAGGATTGGGATTGGAGTGAAAAATGTGAAGGGTTGGGATTGCAGGGGAAAATGTGAAGGGTTGGGATTGTGGAGGAAAATGGAGAATTTGGATTGCAGTGAAAAAACGGAGGATTGGGATTGCAAGGATAAATAGAAAAGATTGGGATTGGAGTGAAAAATGTGGAGGATTTGGATTGCAGGGGGAAAATGAAGGATTTCAAGGAAAATAAGTGGGATAATGGCCATGGAGCACTGGGAATAGGGAAGGTCAGCGGGAATGTGGAAGATCAGTGGGAATGAGAGTGACCACTCCCCCCCACCTGGCTGTTTATGGGTGTCCAAACCCAAAATCCCTTTGAATCACTCACAAAAATATCCAATTAAATCATCCTGATGAATCCCAACCCTGCTGGGGCAAATTCCAAGGGAAAATGAACCACGCCAGAGGAATGGGAATGCAGAATTCCTATTAGGAATTATTCCATCTCCTGATGATGTTTAATTAACCCTGAGAAAGTTCCTTGCTCCCAAGAATCCTCCCAAGATCAGGAATTTTAAACTCAGGAATGAAAGCTCCCAATTAATTACAGAGCCTTAATTCCATAGCTTTACCTGGCCATGGATGCAGATCTTCTTTTCCTCCTGGAAAAAACTCCAGGAAAAATCCCGTGGGGTTGTTTGGATGCTTTTTTTTTTTGCTGTTCCTTTCCTAAATTAAAGCTGCCTCTAATGGCTGTGGTTGGATGAGCCCGAGAGGAGCTCGTGTCAGATGAAATTCGGGATAATTGATGCCGTAAATATCCCTGGAGTGCAAAGACAGCTCCTTTTCATGGCTCCAAAATTCCCTCTGTTTATAGGAATCCAGAAACACTCATAGAGATAGGCCTGGCTTATAGAAAGAGCTGAGTTTAAGGCTTAAATCCGCCCTTCCTGACTGGAATACTGAAAAATTCCCAGTGTGGGGTTTGTTCTGAGGGCAGCTCCTCGGGAAGGTGAGGAGAGGTTTGGTGGGGGATTTCACCAGAAATGCAGAGTTTTAGGGAAAAAAAGGTTGGAAAAACCTCCCAGGATCATCAAGTGCAACCTTTGAGTCCTCCCACAACTCCTGAGTCACTTTGTGAGGTGTCTCCTTGGGAATATTCCCAGGGATGGGGATTCTAGCACTTCCCTGGAGAGTCTCTCTTCTGCATTTGAAAAAATCATGGAATGATTCGGATTGGATCCTAAATTCCATCCCATTCCATCCATTTCAGGGGCAGGGACACATTCCACAATCCCAGGCTGCTCCAAGTTGGTCTTGAACACTTCCAGGGATGGGGCATCCACAGCTTCTTTGGGAATTCCGTTCCCATCCCTCCCCACCCTCACAGAGGAGAATTTCAAGGTCCTCCAGTTGCATGGCTCTACACGATTTTGGATAATTAAAGGAGCAGAATTAAGAAAATCCAGATTCTGACAGATTTTTCCCCCACACTCCATGCCCAGCCCCATCCCTCTCCATAGGACTCTGTGATTCCAGGCTCTGGAGATGATCCTTGGATATCCAGCTGGAGCCTTTCTCCAGTGCTCAGTTTTCCCCCACACCGATTTTAATGAAGTGCTGGGGGTTAATTATCTTTGGGATTTCAATCCCAAATTGAAATCCAGCTAAAAGAACCTCAAAAGCCTGGTAGATTTTGGGAAGGGGAGGTTTGGCAGACGGGGAGGTAAATGCAATTATCCAAGGAGGAAAATCTTGGCTACTCCTTGGAATTCTGCTCCATTTCCATCCTGTAGGAACATTTTGGGGTGGATTTGTGCTGCTGGAGCAGGATTGAGGAGCAGCATCCCCATGGATGGGCTTCAGAGGATCTCCTGAGGGTCTTTTCCAGGCTGGATGGGATTTTAGCCTCTGCTCTTGGAATGGGCTGGGAATTCCATCCCAGCAGCAGAAAGACTTCACTTGTCTGGGTTTAGGCTCGGAATATTCCGGGCAGGATGATTTTCCTCTTGGATTTGTCATCTTCATTTTCCTCCAAGGAATCCCTTCCACACTTTCCTTTTTTCCTCATCCCCTCACTGTTATTTATGGCCTCTAGTTCTGCTTTTCCTTTTCTTTCTCTTCCTGAGAATATTTTTAAAGGAAAAATATCCGTATTTTGTATTCTGCTGGAGTCAGACCGGGGAGAAATGGGATCTTCTTTTCCAGCAGGGATTGTAGGGCAGCTGGAGAGGTTCCTGCTCTGACATTTTTAATGGGGAAGAGTTTAAGGCTGGAAAAGAAACGAGATCCTGGGAAGAGGAATGGGAGAGGAGGGAGGAAACCTGGCACTTGTTATCGTGGACTCAGGGAATGCTTTGGGATTGAAGGGACCTCAAATCCCACCCAGTCCCTGCAGGGGCACCTCCCACCATCCCAGGCTGATCCAAGCTGGCCTTGGACATTCCAGGGATCCAGGGGCAGCCACAGCTGCTCTGGGAATTCTATCCCAGCCCCTCCCCACCCTCCCAGCCAGGAATTCCTTCCCAATATCCCACCCCAATCTCCCCTTTTCCAGCTAAAAGCCATTCCCTGTGTCCTGTCCCTCCAGCCCTTGTCCCCAGTCCCTCTCCAGCTCTCCTGGAGCCCCTTCAGGCCCTGCAAGGAGCTCTGAGCTCTCTCTGGAGTCTTTTCCATGTAAACAATCCCAGTTCTCCCAAACTTCACTTGCAGGAGAAGTGCTCCGACCCTCAGAGCATCTCCACCACCCCCTCTGGACCCTCTTGTTTATTATAAACAAAGAAATAATAAATTATTTCTGTTTTTCTCTATTCCAGTATTTTTATTCTCCTTTTAGACCATTTAAAATCCAGATTAAAACCTGGAGAAAGCAGTGGGCTCTTACCCCACTCGTTATTTACACTCAATTAATTCCGAATTTAGCTTTTAACAGGGATTTATTTAAACCTTTTAAGGAGCCTCTGGAAAAATTTCACGAAGTGGAGATGGATGTGCTCTAAAACCAGACTTTCCTAACCCAGTTTGTTGTTCATTAATTCCACAAAATTAAGTTTCTGTCCTTTAAGAAGTGGAGGAACGAGCATTAATTAGGTTTGGGGTTATGAAACCAATAATTACTGACTTAAGATGTTAATACTCCCAATTTGTAACAATTATTCCACGTCGAGCACGTCAGATGGCCTTTGCTATCAATGCCTGTTTATCCTGGCTTGGGAAATCCATTTTTCCTGCTTTTTCCTGGATAAAATGATGCAGGTACAGAGGGAATTCATAACCCACAATGACTGTTGAAAATCCCAGTCCCTGCAGTGTCACAGTGGGTTTAAATCTTGTTTATTCCACATTTTTTTGGTGGGTGCCGCTGGTCCATCCGGATTTTCCAGTGGGGATCCAAAGCAAACCCTGGAAATGAGATAAGAAGATGCTTTCAATGACTCCATGTCTTGATTTGAGTGCACTTGATTTAATGATAATGAGCTGGAATTTTTTAATCAAGTCTGATTGCATTTTTTTTCCATGGAATTTCATCTCAGAATTGACCGGTTGAGTTTGACCTCTTTTACCTCGTGGCTCTGTCTGGTTTTTAGGGTTGATTTTTTTCTTTGTTGCTCTATTAAAAATCAATTTAATGACTTTGGGTCGGGTTTTTTTTTTTCACTAAAAATCATCTGATCAAGGAGCTTTGAGGAATCCTCTCCCTGCCTGAGTTCTTCTTTCAGCTGCTTCATTTTTCCAAAAAAACCCCTCAATCTGGTTCTTCCTGAAACTGAATTCCTTCCAATTTCAGCTATCCTTATTCCTTATATTTATATTCCCTGGAGCCAAAAGAGCTCTTCTGTACAGTTCTCCCTCATGAAGTGCTTACAGCCAATAATAATTTACATATTATAAATATAATTGAAATTATTCACTTTTCTTTTTTTGAGAAATTCAGTGGTTTTGTGCTCGTTACATCTCATGCAGCAAACTCAGATCTTGAGTTATTTTTCCAGTGTGGAAGTGTTTCCTTTCAGTCTTTTCTTGGCCCTTTAATTAATTATTTTTATTTAATTAAGGAATTAATTTTATTTATTTAATTGATTATTTTTATCCAATTAATTCTTTTTATTTCATCAATTCTTTATATTTATTTCATCAATTCTTTAAATTTATTGATTTAATTATTTTTAATTATTTCATTAATTCTTTTTTATTTATTTCATTAATTCTTTTTATTTATTTCATCAATTCTTTTAATTTATTCAATTAATTCTTTTCATTTGCCCTTTAATTAATTCTTTTTCATTACCCTTTAATTAGTTAATTAATTAATGTTGTTTAAAAACACCTATCCAGGTTAGGATCCTGTGCTCAGGATTCTGAGGGGGGAAGCAAAGGAAATCCTTCTTGCACGGTGGGATTTTTATCCCTAAAAAATATTTTTTGGGAATACAAATAAAAGGAAATTCAGGACTAGAGGCCATAAATAACAGTGAGTGGATGAGGAAAAAAGGAGGATGTGGAAGGAATTCCTCAGAAGGAAATGAAGATGGTGAATTGCTGGGATCCTGCACAGTGATCCCAGAAATTCCCACTATTCCAGGACTTTTCCTGGGCAGTCTGGGGCTGGAATGAGAATTCGTGGATGTGCCTCGTTCTGTGTGAGCTTGTGACTCCTGGTGACTGGGAAAATCCATGGATTGGGAGAATCCAGGGATTGGTACACTCCACTGACCCTTTTCCAGCTGTGCATATGCCCAGAATCATGGAATCATGGAAAGGTTTGGGATGGAATGAGACTTAAAGATCATCCAGTGCCATCCCTGGATGGGCAGGGACACCTCCCCCTATCCCAGGATGATCCAAGCCTCATCCAGCCTGGCCCTGGATATTTCCAGGGATCCAGGGGCAGCCACAGCTGCTCTGGGAATTCCAGCCCAGCCAGGAATTCCCAGTTCCCAATATCCCATCCATCCCTGCCCTCTGGCAGTGGAAGCCATTCCCTGTGTCCTGTCCTTCCATCCCTTGTCCCCAGTCCCTCTCCAGCTCTCCTGGAGCCCCTTCAGGCCCTGGGAGGGGCTCTGAGCTCTCCCTGGATCCTTCCTTTCTCCAGGGGAACATTCCCAGCATTCCCAGCCTGGCTCCAGAGCAGAGGGGCCCAAGCCTTTGGAACATCTCCATGAATTTCTCTGGACTCTCTCCAGCAGCTCCAGGTCCTTCTGCTGTTGGATCCAGGCCTGGAGCAGCTCTGCAGGTGGGGTCTCACCTGAGCGGGGCAGAGGGGCAGAATTCCCGCTTTTCCCGCTTCCCACACTGAGGGATCTGCCCAGGGCACAATTCCAGGTCATGTCCAGCCTCTCATCCAGCAACACCCTCATCCCTCTGCTCAGGGCTGTCCCATCCCTATGGAATTCCAGCACCATCATGGATGTTCTGGGGAGAACAAACCCGCCTGCTCCCCAGGAATTCCCAGCCTCAGAAATGATGGGAATGGGCTCCTCTTGGTGTCCTTGGAGAAGGAAACCCCTCCTGCAGTGTTGCCATGCCCTGAGGTCACCTGGACGTGCTCGCAGGAGTTTCAACACAGCTGCATTTCTAACCCCATTCAAAGAGGAAGGAAAAACATTTTCTCCATGAAATCCCATCAGTGAGAGTCAATTAAATTCCTCCTTTTGGAATTTCCTCGTAGCCTGAACCCTCGGGAAAGTGTCGGGGGCTGGAGCCGTGTGGGGATCATCGAGGCCGAGGTGATTTGCTTTGTCCTTTTGTGTCTGAGGGTGTTAACAGCCTCTGACAAGCTCCAATCCTCTGGAATTCTATTGGAAATCCATGTGAGCTCCTCAGGGGGCTCCTGGGGTCACGCTCTCCATCGTGGGAACAAGGAGGGAACATTTGCTTCCTTCCAGCAGCTGGGAACGCTGCTTGTTTTCCATCCTGCCTGTTCTGCACATGCAGCACTGCGGATGGAGAATAAATCTCCTGGAAAGGGTTGGAGAGGGGAAAATAGCTCACATGGAGCTGGGAATGACTGGATTCCCATCTTTCCAGCTTGGGTAGAGCTGGTGTGTGCCCACACCGGACACACGGAGGAATGGAGAGTGTGAGAGCTTGTTATCCTTTCTCAGGATGCAAGGAATGGAGAAATTAATTGAATTTTTGAGATTTATATCCCACAGAAAGCAAAACTGCCTTGATAGAGAAACTGTGGCTACTTCATCCCTGGAAGTGTTCCAGGCCAGGTTGGATGGAGCTTGGAGCAGCCTGGGATAGTGGGAGCTGTCCCTGCCATGGCAGGGGTGGCATTGGGTGAGATTTAAGGTCCCTTCCAACCAAAACCAGTCTGGGATTCTGTGAATTACAGAGAGTAAATCTGATGAGGAGCAGCTGAGGGAGCTGGGAAAGGGCTGGAGAAGCAGGAATGGCTGAGGGAGCTGGGAAAGGGGCTGAGCCTGGAGCAGAGGAGGCTCAGGGGGGCCCTTGTGGCTCTGCACAAGTCCCTGCCAGGAGGGGGCTCAGGGGGGGTCGGGCTCTGCTCCCAGGGAACAGGGACAGGAGGAGAGGGAACGGCCTCAGGCTGGGCCAGGGCAGGCTCAGCTTGGGCAGCAGCAGGAACTTCCCCCTGGAAAGGGTGCTCAGGGACTGGAAGTGCCCAGGGAGCTTTGGAGTGCCCATCCCTGGAGGTGTCCAAGGAATTCCTGGAGGTGGCACTCAGAGCTCTGGGCTGGGGACAAGGTGGGGTCAGGCACAGCTTGGACTCAGGGACCTTGGAGTTCTTTTCCAACCTCAGTGATCCCGGGATTCTGTGAATCTGGGAATGAGAGCCACCACAGGAACAGTGGAGTGTTGATCCTTCTAAATAAGGAGGGGGGAAGTGGCTCCTTTCCCCTTTTTCTGGCACAAATTTGCCATGAAAAGTAGAAAATATTTTGTGGCTGAGGAATTGCAGCAACTTCCCAACTCCTCAGGACCTGAGGCAGTTCCTGGTGGATCCCATGGGATGACTCCTGCTGACCCTGACTGTGGTCTTGGAGCTCTTTTCCAACCTCAGTGATTCCGTGAGGTTTATATTCGATATTTGGAAAAATTTCTTCCCTAACCAGGTTGTCCAGCCCTGGCACAGGTAGAGCATGGAGCCCCAATGCCTGGAGGGATTTAAATCCCTATGGATGTGGGACTTTGGGACACGGGGCAGTGCTGCCCTTGGCACTCCAAGCTCTGTGCTGGTAACAAGGTGGGGTCGGGCACAGCTTGGACTCCGTGATCCTAAATCCTTTTCCAACCTCGGTGATTCCATGGTCTAAAGCTTGTGCTGGGTCAAGGAGGGAGAAGAGGGTGGAAAAGGTGGGAGTTTGAGGATAAGGGAGGAGCTGAATCAGTGGAGGCTCTGTGATGCGTCAGCGCTGGCTCCGCTCTGCCCGCCGGGATGGAGCTGCTCCCATCCCTTTCCCAGATGTGTTTTATTATTATCCCGCCCGCTCTGAACATCTGAAGACAAAGGCAGCTAATTAACAGATGAAATCAGCAAACTGTGCAGGCCCAGCAGCTGGGAGGAGATGATCCAGCAAATAAATCCAGCCTGGATCCTGCTGGGCTGTTCAGTGTGTATGTTGTCTCTCCCGGCGCTCAGGTGAGGCGTGTGGGGATGATGATCCGTGTTTTCCACTCCTAGGCAGCTCAGAGCCTTTGGAATTCTGCTCAGGCAGGATTTTAACAGCACCTGCCACACTTCTGTGCACCTCCACTCCACCGTGGTGATGGGATTCCCAAGGAATTTGGATTAGACCCATTTTGATCAGCTTAGGTTGAGTTTTCCATTTGTTCGAGAGCTCAGGGATGTGTGAGGGGAATTCTTCCAAGCCAGTGTTTACCATGTCTGGCCCACCTGGGTTTTGGGGAGTGTTTGGTTCAATTCAGAGATTAAAGACTGAGAAATTGAACCTGATGGTGGCACAAACCTCTGCGGGAAACATCTTGCCGTAATTATTTTCAGGTTGATTAATGGGTTTTAACAACTCAGCAGCACCCATGGCTTCAGTGTGATTTAAAGAGTGATGAATCTGTTGACTCTTCATAATTTCATCAAGTCAAAATGAAAATTTTGGGAGATTTTTTTTTTTTTCCTGCTCGTAAAAGAGTGAAGAGATTCATCTCGTTCAGCTGCTCAATGTTACATCTTCCTTTTTCCTCCTCGTAGGTTTATTTTTGTGTGGTGTTTGAAATTGTTGGATCAGGAATCATTTGGGATGGAAGGGACCTTAAATCCCATCCCATTCCAACCTCTTCCATGGGTAAGGACACCTTCCACTATCCCAGGTTACTCCAACCCCGTCCAGCCTGGCCTTGGACACTTCCATGGATCCAGGGGCAGCCACAGCTTCTCTGGATGACCATTCCAAGCCTTTCCTGTCCCTCCCAGTTTTCCAAGCCCTGGAATACTCCCTTTCTGCTGGGAAAGAGCAACCAACCCCAGCCACCCATGTGCACAAAGCTTAGAGTTGGGGTTTTCGAAATCTTGTTGGGGTTTAGAACTTTGAATATTAATTAGTGCCACTTCAATCAGAATTGAAGCCGGAATTCTGGAGCGCTTCCATGAGCACCGGGATCAGGTGGCTTTAAACAACCCAGCTAAAGGCAGGGAATTTTGGAGTCTCCCTGCAATGTCCCTGCAGAATCCCTTGTCCAAAAGCTGTATTTTTCCTGCTCTTTATTATTTTCCAGCTCTTACTTGGCCTGAGCAAAGCCCAGCCTTACGTAACCACTTTTGTGCGGCCCTTCCCGACAGCGCTGGAATATTCAGGGAAATCTCCCAAAAATTGGGAGCATTCTTTGCTCTCCTGGTGGTGCTGCTGCTTTGGCTTTGCTGCAGCTGTCGGGATCTTTCCAGCAGAGCTTTTGGAGAAAAAAAATCCACCAGGTTCTGCATTGCGAATTTTCCATTAATTGACCATTATGAAATGCTTTGGCAGAGGCTTTGCTGCAGCTCCATTCCCAACTCGGATTTCTTGGAGCTTTCCTGGTGTTCCTATCAAAATCCATCCCTTGCCATAGTTCAGGGCTCACTTGGAAGGGATTAGCTGGAGAGGGACTTGGGACAAGGGATGGAAGGACAGCACACAGGGAATGGCTTCCACTGCCCGAGGGCAGGGATGGATGGGATATTGGGAACTGGGAATTCCTGGCTGGGAGGGAGGTGAGGAGCTGGGCTGGAATTCCCAGAGAATCTGTGGCTGCCCCTGGATCCCTGGAAGTGTCCAAGGCCAGGCTGGATGGGGCTTGGAGCATCCTGGGATGGTGGAAGGTATCCCTGCGATGGCAGGAGTGCAATGGATTTATCATTAAGAACCCTTCCCAACCAAACCATTCCATGATTCCATGATCCAGCATGGACCTGTTCCAAGAGAGCAGGATGACATCACCAGTGATGACATCAGAGCTCCTGGAATCATGGAGTAATTGGGAATCATGAATCTAAAATGACCTCTGGTCCAACCCTCTGCTCAAACCAGAGCCACCTTCAAGGTCAGATTCCTCAGGACCGTGTCCAGCCAAGCCTTGGATGTCTCCAGGTGTCCCATGGCCCCTCTGGACACTTGTCCAGTTGCAGAGGGAATTTGATTTCCTGATATCCAGGAGGAATTTCTCTTGGTGCAGCTTAGACCTCGTGGTCCTTTCCTCTGCACCTCCAAGAAGAGTTTTTCATCTTCTCCAGAACTTCCTGATTGGAAGCTGAAGACACAAATTCCATCTGCTCTTCATCCCGGCTTCTCCTTTGTCTTTATGTTCTCCAGAACTTCCTGGTTGGAAGCTGAAGACAGAAATTGGATTTTCCCTTCATCCAACCATCTCCAGGCTGGCCAAACCCTGCTCCCCCAGAATCTGGGTGGCCGGACAGGACACTCAGGAATTTTCCTCTCAGGGATGGGTCAGAAGAGAAGGAATTTTTCCCTGGAAACAGCTCCTGCTCTTGCAGCCAGGGGTGGTTTCAGTCCTGATCCCAGGTTTTTTAGGGATTTCCTGTGTCTTGTCTTGAGTAACTTCACAAAAATGAAGCTGAGTTAAGATTTGGACCTTTTGGGTCTTTTATCCAAGGATTCACCTTCATCCAAGGGTCAGAGCTTGGAGGAGCATCCCTGGATTCTGATGGAGATTCCAGCTCCTTTTTTGCCATCCAGGGATGTGTTTTGTAGGGATAACCTGGAAGCCAACATGGGAAACATTCTGATTTTCCACCAAAACACCAGGAACAGCTGTTTGACCCTAAAAACTCAATTTTTCCTTTTTATTTTCAACTTCACAAGGAGGAACCAGAATTTCTGAGCCCGCTCAACCCTTCTCGAACTGTGATTTCAAATAACCTTTAGAAAAAAAAAAACTCATTAGGAAATGCCAGCCTAATTTGGAGCAGCGGATTCATCATTTGCTTCTGTGATCTTAAATTAAATGTTTTGGAGGGGAGGACGAAGGTAACATTTACTTAAAAATCTGTGTCCCATTAGGAGATATTATTGCTGGAATTGTATGGAATTTTGGAAGTGGTTTTGCTTCCAATTAATCAAGAGACTCTCCAGCTTTATGCAAATAGACATGGAGCAGCTAAAGATGAATTTTTAGGCTTTATTTTTAGTCTTTAGAGGAATTTTTAGGGTTTAGATGAAATTTTAGGCTTTAGGTTTGGTCTCTTTTTTCTGGAAATTGCGTTTCAACACGGGATTTGGAGATGTTCTAACCTATTTATTTTATGAACAAAGTTCTTCTTAATTCCATGGATTTTCAAGCTTTGGAAGAGGCTGCTCAGGGAAGGGGCGGTGTCACCACCGCTGGGCAAGTTCAGCTAATTGGGGATGTGTTGAGGCCGTGGTTTGGTGGTGAACACGGTGGTGGTCGATGGTTGGATTTGGTGATCTCAGGGGGCTCATCCTCAACAATTCCGGGATTATCCACCTTTGCAGAGGGATTTGAGGGTGGCTTTGAGTGGTTCCCTTTGGTCTTGAGAAGATTTGAGAACCTCCTTCTCCATTTCACTGAATTTTGGCCTCAAATAAACCTGATGAACCAACTTTTGGGTAATTACTCACAGCACACTTTGCGAAAATTGGGTTAAATTTGGGAATAAGGGAATAAATAACCCCTATCCAAAGTATTTTAAGGAATTTTAAGGAACAAGCAGTGCTGATAAGGTTCTGGAATGCTTGCAGCCAAGGCTGAGTTGCACATGGAATATTGTGTCCCTGTGTGCTTGGAGGTCCCACATAGAATGCTGAGTCCAGGCCTCCGACACAAGAAAAACATGGAATTGTTGGAGAGGAGAAGCCATGGAGCTGCTCCAGGGCTGGAGTGGCTCTGGAGCCAGGCTGGGAATGCTGGGAATGTTCCCCTGGAGAAGGGAAGGCTCCAGGGAGAGCTCAGAGCCCCTTGCAGGGCCTGAAGGGGCTCCAGGAGAGCTGGAGAGGGACTGGGGACAAGGGATGGAAGGACAGGACACAGGGAATGGCTTCCACTGCCAGAGGGCAGGGATGGATGGGATATTGGGAACTGGGAATTCCTGGCTAGAGTGAACAGGGCACAGGGAATTGCTTTAAGCTGGAAGAGAGTTGATTTAGATGGGATATTAGGAATGAAGAATTCCTGGCTGGGAGGGAGGTGAGGAGCTGGGCTGGAATTCTCAGAGAAGCTGTGGCTGCCCTTGGATCCCTGGTATGTCCATGGTCAGTTTGGACATTGGGGCTTGGGCAGCCTGGGACAGTGGGAGGTGTCCCTGCCCATGGAATGGGTGGAATGAGATGGGATTTAAGCTCTCTTCCAACCCAAACCATTGGTTTCCAGGGATGGAGGGACAGGACAAGAGGGAATAACTTCCCACTTCCAGAGGGCAGGGGGAGATGGGATATTGGGAAGGAATTCCTGGCTGTGAGAGGGATCATTTGGAAGTTGTACGTTGTTATCCAGTTCCTAGGAAAAACATCCTTTGCTTTCCTTGTTTTTCCCTTGTTCCATTTCTTTCCTTCCTCAATAAAATCATCCCTCCAGACAAAGCTCAGAAAACCCCCCAGACCAGGAATCTCCTTTTTCCAGGTGGGATAAAACCCAGATTAATTACTTTGGTATCCTCATATTCCAAGGACTATTGTGTTTTATTTTGTTTCCTTATGGAAGCCAACTCCTCATTGTGGGCATCTCATTTTCTTGGAGCTACTGCAGTGGGAATAATTATCCCATATCTGTATTTTAATCAAGAGAAATGTGTTCCAAAGCCCGGGATGAATTTACCTGCTGGAAGTTAAATGCCTGTAACTAAAAGCAGGGAATCTGCATGAAATTGCTGTCTTAAATTGCAGCTTTAAAAGCCAACAGCTGCGTGCACATGATCCACGGACTCCTGGATCCTGCCATTTGGATGCAAATCAGGCTGTCTATTTATTTCCAAAGCTTTATAATTTTGTGGGAAAAGAGTTAGAAGAAACAAGGAGCGAAGCCGCGAACCAGACGTTACCGCACTGTAGCAGAAATGTGATTGACACGAGCACGAGCTTGGCTGCCTAAAAATCAGAGTTTTGAAGGAGATCCAGTTGGGAAGAAGGAAATAAATCCTAAACCCAACTTTTGCTGCCAAATTCCTAAAATCTGGGGCTTTTTAGAGCTGTTTTGTCTCCGCTTTACTCTCGAGGCGTTGCCGGAAATTCCCGGCGCCACGTTGCGCTCGAGTCGATTAAACCAGGCTTAAACTTGTTTCTTTTTTTCCTGCCTGTTTTTTTTTCCCCAGATTTGGATGATCCCATAGTCACGGTCCACCAGAGCATCGGGGAGGCCAAGGAGCAGTTTTATTATGAGAAGACCGTGTTCCTCAGGTGCGTGGCCAACTCCAACCCGCCCGTGCGCTACAGTTGGCGCCGCGGCCAGGAGGTGCTGCTGCAGGGCTCCGACAAGGGAGTGGAGATCTACGAGCCCTTCTTTACCCAGGTAAGACTAAAAACTGGGAATTTTGTTCCCATCTAGGGGTTTCCTAATGGGATCTGCCCCTTGGGGTTGTGGATTTGGGATGGGGATGGCCTCTGGATGATGGCGCTGAACCCAAGTGCTGCTGGGTGTTGTTGAAAGGTTTCTAACACATAAAATTTATTGGTTTTTTTTTTTTTTTTAAATAGGAATTATTAGATGATGAGGGAATGCTGTCTGCAGGAGGCCCTTTAAAGTGAATTTTTTTAGGTGCTAGAATCCCAAACCTCCGATTTGATTCCTATTTCCTCATCCAACGCACTGATTCCATACAAAAGTCACAGCCTTAAATTCCAGCCTTAAAAATCTCTCTGTGGAGATCAANAAAGTGAATTTTTTTAGGTGCTAGAATCCCAAACCTCCGATTTGATTCCTATTTCCTCATCCAACGCACTGATTCCATACAAAAGTCACAGCCTTAAATTCCAGCCTTAAAAATCTCTCTGTGGAGATCAAATTTGAGGAAAAATTTCTTTATGGAAGAGGTCCTGCCTGCCCAAAAGAGGGGTGGAGTCTCCATGCCTGGGAGAGTTCCCAAAATATGTGGATATGACACTTGAGGACATGGAGAACACGGTGGTGATGGTTGGAATTGATGATCTTGGAGAGCTTTTCCAACCTTAAAATTTCCATGATTCCAGATTCCCTGTGTTGATTTTTGTATTCCTTTTTTTTGCTTTTTCTGCCTCTTTTATCTTGAAAGAAAAGGTTTCGTTTCACAATTCTTTGCTTTAAAATGAGGGGGCGAAAAATGGAAATAAAACCTTTTCCAAAGTCTTCCCATTCCCATTCCCAGCTCCAAAGGAATCTTGGCTCTCTTAGATAAGCTGAGCTTAATTTATCACGAACACATTTGCACCGAGGTGGGATAAAAAAAAAAGGTGGCAAATCCCATTGTCTGGGGCCAAAAGTGTGGGATGGTGTTTGGGAACAAAAAAAAAAAATAGAAATTAAAAAAAAAGGTGGAAAATTGGTTTGGAAAATCCCAAGGAATAAGAAGGAAAAAGGTGAAAACTGCCTGGTAATTTGGTGTTCAGAGCAGAAAGCAACTGTGACTTTCATAAATAATTTTCACTTAATGATTTGAGAGCACCTTCGTTTGTGGCTTTTAATTGTACTTGACAGCTTTATATTGCTCCAACAGCTCCGTGTTTTCCGGAGGAATCTTGTGGAGATGGGAATTAAATCACAGATTGGTGTCCTCAGTGTAATGAGATTATTTTTAATTTAACATGAACAGACCCAGTTTAGCAAATCCAGGCTTTGCTTGGGCTGGAGTGTAAATTGGAGTTTTGAAATGTTTTAATTAAATAGGAAAAGCTGATTTTTTTTTTTTTTATATATTCCAGTATGGAAATGCTGAGGATTGCCTTCCCTAAAACCTAAGGATTCATCTACTAAAATGTGTCAGATGAAATTAGATTTTAGTTTTGAGGTTATTAAAATTGCCCTTCCTAAAATCTCAGAGTGGCTTTAATTAATGAATAAATCAGATTGTCCTGGTGATATTCCAATCTTATCCATAACCTTTCTCCCGTTATTGGAGGGCAGCTGGAATTAGCGTGGCCTGGATCCGTGCAGGCAAGATCTGCTCCGTGTTTATGAGAGGGAAAGATGTAATTAAAGGTTCAAGAGTCATCAACATCTTCTGCTTAATTAGTTCATCTCATGATAGGGATGCAAATAAGGAGAGCTGCTGGGAAGAGGGACAGAGGGGATTTGGCTCTGGAGGATCCAGAGGTGGGAATTTTCAGAGGGAATTTTTTTTGTTGAGGGCTCTGAAGGGGGATTTGAATCTGGAAGTGGAATGGAATGGAAAGGGAAATGAAATTTCTCAGGGATTTTTACCCAAAAAAAAGAGGTTGATTGTTATTTCTGATGGTTTTATTATCCTGGTAATCACAAAATCCTGGAATGATTTGTGTGGGAAGGGACCGTAAATCCCATCCCATTCCAGCTCAGGGACACCTCCCGCAATCCCAGGCTGATCCAAGCCCATCCAACCTGACCTTGGACATTCCAGGGATCCAAGGGCAGCCACAGCTTCTCTGGGAATTCCAGCCTGGCCTCTCCCCACCCTCCCCGCCAGGAATTCCCAGTTCCCAATATCCCATCCAGCCCTGCCCTCTGGCAGTGGAAGCCATTCCCTGTGTCCTGTCCTTCCATCCCTTGTCCCCAGTCCCTCTCCAGCTCTCCTGGAGCCCCTTCAGGCCCTGCAAGGGGCTCTGAGCTCTCCCTGGAGCCTTCCCTTCTCCAGGGGAACCTTCCCAGCATTCCCAGCCTGGCTCCAGAGCAGCTCCAGCCCTGGAGCAGCTCCATGAATTCCTCTGGATCATTCCAGCCCCTCCAGGTCCTGCTGTGCCTCAGAGCTGGAGCAGCTCAGGTCTCACCTGAGCAGGGCAGAGGGACAGAATTCCCACTTTCCCCCTTTGCCCATACTCTGGGATGATCCCAAAATCTGGTCAGCAACTAAATCACGGGAGGCACCTGGAAAACTGGGCATATCCAAAGAAATTCCTTAAATACGGTCAGATTGTTTCAGTCAATGAGGAAACATCAACCTCTTACTCCAACACCCATGGGGAGAGACACGGAGCAAACCTGGACATCCTCATCCCTGAAAACGTTGGGAATACTTAACTTCCCAAATCCCAAATCCCAAATCTCAGTGGAGATATTTTTCCCTGGGAGTTTGCGTCGCTCTCTGGAATTGCAGAGCCCGAGCGCGAGGTTAAATTTGCTGTATTTACCATAATTATGCAATTAGATGTAATTAGACTAATTATCCCGAGCGATGAGGAAAATATATACATTTTTATAAATGTCTCTGGGCTGGGGACAGGATCCAGAATTCCATTGGGAGTTCAGCCCAAGTTCAACCTGGAGCTAAGGAAGGGAATTGCTGGGATGTTGCTGCTTCCAGAGCCCGATGCCTTTGGCAGCCTGGATCAGGTCCTTCCCTATTCCAGAGAAACCTCCCAAAGCAGGAATTTGATCTTTAGGAAAAGCTTTTCCAAGGCTTAAATTTAATCCCATCATTTCCATGGGATTGGTTGTGCATAGAAACCACTTAAATCCCAATATTCCCAACATCTCCAAGATTTCAAGGACTGTTCCTTTTCTTTCGTGCTCCTCTGGATCTTTTTTTTATGGATTTTTTTTTCCACTTTTGTTCATTCATTTTCTCAAATTCCCATATTTTTCCTTGATATCCCTGGGAATTTTATCCATGTGTTATTGTTAAAAATAATTCCGTGTGTTCCTAAGGCTGTGCCTTTCCTAGGCTCTTCTCTATTCCAGGGAAACCTCTCAAAGCAGGAATTTGATCTTTAGGAAAAGCTTTTCCAAGGCTTAAATTTAATCCCATCATTTCCATGGGATTGGTTGTGCATAGAAACCACTTAAATCCCAATATTCCTAAAATCTCCAAGATTTCAAGGGCTGTTCCTTTTCCTTCCTGCTCATCTGGATCTTTTTTTATGTATTTATTTTATTTCCCACTTTTGTCCATTCATTTTCTCAAATCCCCATATTTTCCTGGATATTCCTGGGAATTTTATCCACGTGATATTGTTAAAAATAATTCCATATATTCCTAAAGCCATTCTATTATTAAAGCTGTTCCAATTAATCTAGACACTGGATAATGAACTTTTTTCCCTTTGTTCTTTGGGAACTTTGCAGGGGGAATCCCACATTTCCCAATTTTCTGTTGTTCATGGAATCCAACATTCCCTGTCCCTTTCAGCTCCCTGCTCCCTGGCTAAAATCAGAATCCAGGAGCACCTCATTTGCAAAGGAAAACAGCAGGAATTTTGTACTTTGGGATTTTTTGCATCATGGAAATTGTATCTTAAATTAAATTAATCCAAATTCTTCAATTTCCACTCAAAGGACTCTGCCCAACCAATTTCCCTCTGGCTTTCCAGTGCTGATATTCCCTGTATCCTTTGGAAATCCTTCAGGGGGAGGATCTCTAAGCCTTTAGGTGGAAAATTTGTGGAATTTCTTGTGGAATTGACTCTTTTTTGGGGGCTCTTCCCTTCTGGTTGTGTCTCTCCCCCTCCTGGGTGTAACACCAGGGGTCATTCCCACTTGGGAATGCTGCGGGAGGAGGGAAATCCCGGATCCTGCATCCATCGCTCCTCCACCTCCCTTCCTTCCTGACGTTTTTCCTCCTTTTCCAGGGAGAAACAAAGATCCTGAAGCTGAAGAATCTCCGACCTCAGGACTACGCCAATTACAGCTGCATCGCGTCCGTGCGGAATGTCTGCAGCATCCCGGATAAAATGGTGTCCTTCCGCCTCTCCAACAAAACAGGTCAGGCTCCAGCAGCAATTCCTGCCCCGGCTTTGGGGCTCCTTCATGGAATCATGGAATGCTTTGGGTGGGAAGAGGCTTGGAGTTCATCTCATTGCAGGCCCTGCTGTGGGCAGGGACAGCTTCTGTTATCCCAGGGTGATCCAAGCCCTGTCCAGCCTGGCCTTGGATACTTCCACAGGGATCCAGGGGCAGCCACAGCTTCTCTGGGAATTCCAGCCCAACTCTTCATCACTGTCTCAGCCAGGAATTCCCAAATCCCAGTATCCCATCCAGCCCTGCCCTCTGGCAGTGGGAAGCCATTCCCTGTGTCCTGTCCCTCCATCCCTTGTCCCCAGTCCCTCTCCAGCTCTCCTGGAGCCCCTTCAGGCCCTGCCAGGGGCTCTGAGCTCTCCCTGGATCCTTCTCTTCTCCAGGGGAGCATTCCCAGCTCTCCCAGCCTGGCTCCAGCTCTTGGAGCATCTCCCTGATCTCTGGAATCCTTCCAAGAATAGTTTCCTTTCTTCCCTGTGCTGCTGAAACTTACGAATTTTTATTCCTCTAAATGTTTCATGGGAAAACCCAACCTTTCTGTGCTCTGGCATTGATTTCAGGGATTGATTTGACCTTTCCTTACATCGACCTGAACATCAATTCCTTCATTGATTCCAACCAAAATGTTTCCTTTGGGATTTAATTGTTCCAAGTGGAAATATCCAAGGGGTTGTGTTGAAATTCTTTGGGGGAGAATCTCTAAGTGTGGAGGTTGAATCCCTGGAAAAGTTGTTTCCATTTTGTTGTGGTTTTTTTTGTGGATTTATTCTGTTTTTTGGGCTCATCCCTTTGGATCCCAAGAAATGCACTCGGGAATGCTGGAGGAGGGTGGAAATCCCAGATTTTACCTCTCCCAAAGGCTCCATGTCCAGGATAAGCACAGGATGTGTCTGAAATGGTTTCTGAACCTCCCACCAAAAAGCCAAATCTGAGCTTGGATTTCGGAATAATCGGGAATTTCAGGGCTTTGGAAAACAATTCCACAGGAAGTGTTGGAACATTTGGAGACTTCAGGTTAGATTAGGTTGGGTTAGGCCTTAATAATTTGTGCCTGAGAGCCCTGAAAACAGGGAGAAATGGGATGAACAAGGAATATTCCCAGTTTTCCCATCATTCCTGCCCTCATGGCTTTATTCCAAGGAGTTGCCTCCAGCTTTTTTGGGACTGCTGATTTGACAGCAGATCTGTCACACAACCCTTGAAAGCAGGAATTATTATTATTATTATTA
>VZRX01012887.1:252381-277291 GCA_013398075.1 Notiomystis cincta | reverse complement strand
GGCGAGAGGGCGGCTTGGCGGTAGGAAAATGGCTTTCCAGGAGCGAGAAGGCGGCTCGGCCGCGTATCGCTCTCTGCGAGGGCTCTAGCGAAGCTCTCGGTGGTAGCGGCTTTGGTTTCGTGCGGGGAAAAGTAAAAACAAGCGTTGGGCGCTTGTGTTGGGACCCTGCGGCCTCCGCCCCCTCCGCAGCGAAAAGTGCTGTTCCCCAGGAACAAAGTGAGCGCCCCGGGCTCCTCCTCCGCGCCGCCGGGCGAGCCGCAGCTCCCGCCCCTCCTGAGGGCCGCCCGGACTCGTCTTGGCCGCCGTGCCGCTCTTGTTGTCGGCGAGGTCCGGCCGAGGCTCTGCCCTCGCGTCCCGGGCCAGCTCTGAGCGAATTTGCGTCCCGGATCCGGGAGATGTGTTTGCTTTCCCTCGGTGTGAGCCGTGCGAGGGAAGGAAAACTTCACTTTGAGTGCAGCCCTGCTCCCCTCTGATGGTCGGGGACCTGACAGCAAAAGTGGGAATTTCTTGCTTCAGGCCTTTAAGAAAGCACCACACTCCTGTAGCTTGACTTTTCTGTGTCTTAACTCCTCGTTGGTGCTCAGATGGTCAGGATTTGTCTTGTTTGAAAGAGCTTAGGGGAAAGAAAAGATTTCATCTTCTGCAAAGGGCAGAAGTAAGGGTTTGAGCTGTTTGGTGTTCCAGCAATGGGTTTTACTGAAGTGGTGAATTTACCTTCTCTTCTTGATTCTCTTTGAAATGTTCCACATCCAGTTGCGTTCCCCCTTTGCCTTGGGTGAGGGGAGATCATCCACCTCATTTCTGATGTTTTTTGGTGGCCTTAGTTGGATGCTAAAGCATTTAGGGGGGCATGAGAGCCAGGCCTTCCCAGAGAATGGACCAGTCTGGGAAGGAATGTGTGGCAAAGCTTGCAGGCCACGCTCCAAAGCTCCAAACCTTTGGAGTTCCTCAGCAGGCAGGCTGACCCAGGTGGTTGGTGCTGGGAAAATCACCTGCCCTGTTTCTGTTTGAGTCACCAAGCCTTCACTGGTTATTTGTTTTCCAGATTTGGTGGGCAAACAAATGGCTTTGCTTGTGGTCTGGGAGATGAAGTTGGTGTCTGTCATGGGCTGTCACAGGTGTGGCCTCCAGCACATTTACAAACTGACAGCAGCACTCGGGGGCTGCTCCCAGTGCCCAGCTGTGCCTCTGGCTGTGTCTGTTACAAGCTGAGATAATGTTTTTATCTTGAGTGTTTCATTGTGCAGATTAAGAATAGGAGAAAGGAGGGGGAAAAATCACCTTCTACCCTAATTCTGTGTGTTTACAGAGTTGTTCTTATGTCAAGACGGTGAAGCATGTCTCTGGGGGAGCTGGGGATGTTCAGCCTGGAGAAGAGAAGGCTCTGGGGAGACCTGAGAGCCCCTTCCAGTGCCTAAAGGGGCTCCAGGAGAGGTGGAGAGGGACTTTGGACATGGTCTTGGAGTGGCACCTCAAGGGGGGATGACTTCCCACTGCCAGAGGGCAGGCTTAGATGGGATACTGGGAATGAATTGTTCCCTGTGAGGGCAGTGAGGCCCTGGCACAGTTGCCCAGAGAAGCCGTGGCTGCCCCATCCCTGGAAGCATTCAAAGCCAGGTTGGAGAGGGCTTGGAGCAACCTGTGGCAGTGGAAGGTGTCCCTGGCCATGGCAGGGGGTGGAAAGAGATGAGCCTTAAGGTTCCTTCCAGCCCAAACCGTTCTGGGATTCTGTTGTGCATGTCCAGAGCTTTGCCTTT
The DNA here is from genome assembly GCA_013398075.1 of Notiomystis cincta. Classification (NCBI taxonomy): domain Eukaryota; kingdom Metazoa; phylum Chordata; class Aves; order Passeriformes; family Notiomystidae; genus Notiomystis; species Notiomystis cincta. The sequence continues at coordinate 275,534 of VZRX01012887.1, read as the reverse complement.
GCTGCTGAGGCTCTCTGGGGCTGAGGTGTTGTGCAGATCCCATGGGAGGAGTGTCCATGGGGCAGTGATCCAGCCAGCCTCCCCTCATTCCCAGCACCCTGAAGTCTCCTGGAGAGCGAGGCTGCCCTTCTCAGGGTGGGCTGTGCAGGGCTGGCACTCTGCTTTTGAGCTCCAAATCCACGTGAAGCTGAGCTGTGGTGTTCTGATGTGCAGAGACTGCACATCCCTCTCTGCAGAATCCGCTGCTCCGCTGTCCTGGATGCTCAGAGGGCGGTAATTAAAATAGACCGAGGGCTTTCTGAAGGTGAAGTTTTGGAGCACTGCCTGAGAAATGTGCTGATCTCACCCAGCTTCTGCAGCTCTGAGAGGAGCAGCTTCAAGCAGAAACAGGATTTCTGCTCGGTGAATTTCCAGATGTATTTCTCTTCTTCGTCTCTGGCTGTAAGGAGGAGGGGAAGGCTCCTGTGCAGGCTGTGACATTCTTTGTGCCCTGCCTGAATTGTCTGAGTTGCACTGGCTGGTGTTTAGCCCATCTGGGCAATAGCACAGTAGGTGGACTTTGGAAAAGGGCTGGAGCCTGTGAAGGTGGAGGCTTGTAAAGGAAAAACTCAGTGACCTCAAGCCTTATGGGGAGTTTATAATGTCCTTGATCCTAACTGGGAGCAGCCTCTTGAATTTTACTCCCTGTGAAGGGGAAACCTGAACTCCTGCATTTAGTAGTTGTGCCTTTTCAACTGTTTTCTCCCCAAATCCCAGCATGGATGTCTGACCACCTCTTTGGGATGCACAGCTGGAGGACACACAGGGCCTTGTACAGAGACAGATGTTGGGCATTTGTTCAGCTGATGGGCTGCAAGCTTGGGACTCTCCTCCCTGAACGTGCAGCTTGTCCAGCTGGAGTTTCCCCTCTGCCTGCTGACCCCTTCCTCTCCAGGCTTTGGTGGAAGGGGAAAGACTCCAGCAGCCCCTTTCCAGCTGCTGATCCTTGCTGTGAAGTGTTCAGTTGCAAATCCTGTCTTTGCTAAAGACCTGGTGCCCTGTAAATGGTGGGGCTGCAGAGGTTGTTATATCTGAGCAGATAACGAGAATGTTGATGGGAAGGAGAAAGAGGGATTGTGGATAACTTGATGTTCCTGTGTAGCATCCTTGTTTCACTCATTTTCTTTAAGCTGTTTGAGACTCCTGACAGAGAGTTGGATACATGGCAGGCTTAAGAACTGAAAAAATAAACCACAGAATATTCTTTTGGAGCTTTAAAACCTTCCTGAGAACTTCAGTGTTTATGTTAAGATCGCATCTGTTACCTTTTCAAATCTGGGAATTGGCAAGTTTGGGTAGTAGATGGGAAAGAAATCCTTCATTTCCCTGCTAAAGTCTGTTGGAGGAGAAGACTGCAGTAATTTGTTGGGACATTTCTGTGCAAGCAGAATTGTTTTCCTTAGCTTGCTGAGGAGTCACATCATGGAATGGGAACGGGAACGTGCGGCCTCTGCAATTCTGAAGGTGCCTGGAACCTTAAGGACTTATTAAGGACTAATTCACACAAGGAACATGCTTCAAATCTTGTGGGCTGGAGTTAAGGCAGAGTCTGATTCAAAGTTTGGTTTAGGAGCTTGTTGTCATCTCTGTTGCTGGGGTTCCTGCTAAAACAGTAGTTGGTCTTAGCAATGGTATCTGCTCGAGTTGGACAGTTTGAATTGGAATTCCAGGTCAGGGAGCCTGGAATAGAAGGCTGAGATACTTCAGGAGGCCAAAGTAGCAGCAGGTTACTCTGGAGAAGCCAAAAGTGAGGTGTGCCCCATGGAGAGGGGTGGCTTTTGCAGAGAATGAGGCTGACAGGAGCTTGTAGCCGTGTACTCCTTTGTCCTGCTTTAAACTCACATCACATTACCACAGGTTTTATTGCATTTGCTGGGAGAGATATTTTCAGTCACTACTTTAACAGTTACAGAACAGTCTGTCTTAGCTCTGCTTTAAATTTTAGGGGTGGTTTATTACAGAATTGGTGCCTGTAAAATCATGTGGGTCTTTTCCAGAATTCCCAGGCTGCTTTAGAGTCTGTGTTTCCAAACACAGGTTTAGTGGGGCACAGCTCATCCGACTCCCCTGGTTTTTCCTCCCTGTTGTTTGGACTCTGTGCCCAACAGCTCAAGCTGCCCTGATCCAAGGGCAGCCTGGGCTGCTGGGTTGTTCTGTGGTGGTCCTGGAAGGGGATGGATTTTTGGGCACTGATGGATGCCATGCTATGAAGGGAGCCAGTAAAAGAGGCAAAAGGTTTGCCTGTCACCTGTGCTTGAGCACATCTGCACAGCTCTGTGCTGCTCACGTTGTGGAGTGACACCTGTAAAGGCTTCTAATAGGTTTGGTGCCTCTTGAGGAGGGACTGAGCAAAGTTTAGTTTCCACCTTAAGGTGATCTGTGTTTTGTGTGTTCTTCCCTCAAAATTTATGTTCTCTGCAAGAGGATTTTAACCACTTTGCTCGATGGAGAAGAGGCCCCCCATGTCAATGCCAGATGACGTGCACGGTGGTGCCTGTTCTGGGAAGTGGTGTAGCTGCCAGCTGAAGTTTTAGATGTTTTCTGCCCTGGGCAGAACCTGGAGCTGCCCTAACCTGGAAATCCTGCTGCTTTTCTGCCTGTGGTGCAGCTGGGAGCCAGCCAGGGCTGGGTCACCTCTGTGCCTCCCAGAGCTGATGGGTGCAGGGCACTGGGACTGTTTCCTGCCAGCCCAGGGGCTTTGGGGGTGGCTGGGAGGCACTGGGCCACAGCAGCTCTGGTTCTGTAGCTTTGTCTGGCTTTAAAAACAAAAGGAAAAGCAATGAAAGGTCTGTGATTTCTCCTTTCTCTTTCTAGCTACTCTTACCTACGACACCCTCAGGTTTGAGTATGAAGATTTCCCTGAGACCAAAGAACCCGTTTGGATCCTCGGCCGGAAATACAGTGTTTTTACAGGTATTTTGTGTGCACAGTGCAGTGTTTTAAGGCTCCAGGGGCCTTTGTTAGTGTTGCTCTTGGGTTTTAGCTGCTGTGCTTTTATCTGTCTGGCCATCTCCACGGACTCTGGGGTATTTTTGTGCAGAAAGTTACCATATGGAAGTTGTTGGGACATGGTGGAGGCAGGGGGTAGAAAGATGATTTGCTGCTTCATAATTTGCCTGTAGCCACAGTGGCTTTGGGTTGATTGCAGCTGTTTTTGGGGGGGAAAAGGAAGTTCTTTGTGCACAGCAGCACTGCCCTGTTCCTCAGCCAGACTCTGCCTCTCTGGGCCTGCAGACTGTGGGGAGCAGAATTCCGTTGTCCTTGGGGAGGGTGAGTGGGAGGTGGGTTTAGCTGTCTTGGTGCCACCCTCACATGTGCTTGTCCATGCTGAACACCTTTCAGAGAAGGAAGAGATCCTGTTGGATGTGACCTCTCGGCTTTGGTTCACCTACAGAAAGAACTTCCCTGCTATTGGTAGGTGCTCTGGGGGAGTAAATAAATAAAACAGACCCACAAACACGACATCATTTCCATTCGTAAGAGTCTGAAATGGGCTTCATCTGATTGATTAGACAGACTTTTTGTTTATCTGATGAGAATTCCTCATCCCCTTGGGTAGGAGGGACAGCAGTGGTTTTTAAAAGGACACAAGGAGTTTGGGAAGCTTGCTCTTTACTTAGGCAGCATGGGAGGATTTTTGTACTTCATCACATCCTATATCAGTCTAGAATGAAATATTATTGAATGATGGTCTTGGGTTTGAAGTGGATTAAAATGATGAAACCTAGAGAACAATACAGAAATTGCTGCTTTTGTGCATCTGCTCCAGGCTCTGCTTGGGGGTTTTGTTTGTCTAGGGGGAGTTAGATGCCTGATGTGTCTGTTACACAAAGAAGCTGTAGTGATAGGGGGAAGGAGCTCCAAGGAGGATGTCTTAGTTCCTTAAGATACTCTGCATAGCCTCTTCTGGGGTTTGGGTTTGTGTGCTGGGTGCAAGGTGTATCAGGTAAATGGGATTCCAAGATCTACATACATCCCCTTTCTGACATTGTCATCCCCAGCAGTCAGTGGGAAAGGAACATGGCTCAGGTTTGGAAAAGAGACTTCTTCCCAACTGGTCCTTCTGGCTTGTGCTGTTCTTTCCCTGCTGGGAAGCCCTCTGCCTCACAAGCTCTGAGACATCTTTGATGCAGTTTAATCCCTTTAAATTCCTGTTTGTGCACCATAGTTAAACATAGGTTTGAGATTGAAAGGTTAGTACTTCTTTAACTGGCTCACAGACACAAGTTTGCTTGCCTTGTGACTCATTAAAGGCTGTGGGGTGAAGACAGACCCCGTTTTCTGAGTCATTTCCCATTTACACAATAGATATGATCTGCATGTCATACAGTAAACTATTTTTCAGTATTTTTCTCCCAGTCATTCCCATTACTGTTCGTCCCTTCCCTCTGTGCTAGCACACTTAAAAATTGTAAGGGTTGGAGAACTGTCTAATGCTGATTTTGTAAAGCATTATCAGTTTTGGAATTTGCACATGTTATGAATTACTGGTGGAAATTGTAGGATACAACTGGCAACCATCGAGAAGCTGATTAAATAGTTCTCTAGGTGATTTTTTCTCCCTGTTCAGGACCCAGAGAAGAAGGCAGCATCACAAAGACTTGCAGAAGCTGTGCCCAGGCACAGATTAGCCACTGTGATCACACTGAACATTTGATCTCTGTTATTTGTAGTAACAGCCAGAGCTGCTGAGGAGGAGCAGCAGTTTCCTTTGGAAGGTCTGTCAGGGAGGTGCTTCCAGCCTTGTGTCCTTTGTCTTAGACTTTCCAGCATGAAATGATATCCAGCTTTCTCCAGCTAGGATGTGTCTTTTTTTCACTGCTTGGGTTGGTTTTTTTGCCTGGTGCCTTTTTTTTTGGCCTGACCACGTTGCTCACTTTGAAATCTTACTCATAGTCACTTCTGATGTGGGAATTCCCTGGGACTGGTTTGTGGTGCATGATGAGTTGCCTTCTCAAGGTGAGGATTACAAGAGTCATCTTTAAAAAACACCTTTATGTAGAAATGTGTCTGGATTGGGCTAAGAGTCATCAGCCAGGCTCAAGGGCTGTTGTGCTCCTGAAAAATTCAGCTCTCTTTTGGATTGTTTGGATTTCCCTTGGAATTTTTTCCCCTCTTCAGTTGGTGTTAGAGAAGTTTGTTTGTTTGTTTTTAAGGGATGCCGCTAATGACTCATTGATAACCCCATTTTTGGTTCTCAGCCTGGGGTGTGTAACTAAGCTAGTCCTCATTCCCTGCCTCGTTTCTTGGTGAACCTGCTGCCCATTCACTCTCTTCCCTCTCGGTGCTGCCTCACCACTCAGTCCCTGTTTCCCTTCTGTCCTTGTTTCCAGGAGGAACCGGTCCCACCTCTGACACGGGCTGGGGCTGTATGCTGCGCTGTGGCCAGATGATCTTTGCTCAGGCCTTGGTCTGCAGGCATTTGGGAAGAGGTAAACCAGTGCACAGCCCACCCTGGCTTCCAGGGCCATGTGCTCCCATGAGTGCAGCACTTGGAAGAGCAGAGATAACAAGGACACAGCTGGGAATTGCTGAGGGCTCTGTAACTTTTCCTTCAGTCTTCTCAAGCCCAGAGCTGTTGAGGAAATAGTCTACTTGGAACTCTCTGGGAATATTTGTATTTTCTGATTTTATGTTTGTTTGATTATTTGCTTTTCTATGGGTGATGGTCCTTTATCCCAGCTGTAAGAGTGTTTTCTGTTACTTTGAATTTTGCCCTTTACTGTTGGGAATGCCTCAAATGCTTAGTAATAATATAACAATGTGATAATAGAGTTGGTCAATATACAGGAAGAGAACTGCAGCTTGCAGCCTCTGGTTGGTAATAAGTACCATGTTTATTTCATATATCCCTTGTCTGTCCTAGACTGGAGGTGGATAAAAGGGAAGAGGCAGATGGATAACTACTTCAACGTTCTTAATGCCTTCATTGACAAAAAAGACAGCTACTACTCCATTCACCAGATAGGTAAGAAGAAAGAAATGCTCAGATTTAGCAAATGGACTAAGGAGGGCTCTCACTTTATTATAAACTTCCCTGAAAAACAAGAGAAGCAGCCTGTTCCAGTGTTTCCTGTAGTGTGTTAGCTTCAGTAAACAGAGCTCAGGTCATAGGGGTGGTCTAGTGATCAAACACTGAGTGAAGCCTCTTCTGAGGCAGCACTGCCCTTTGGACTTCTGTGCTGCTGCATTTTGGGGAAAGGATTTACTTTGCAGTCCTTCAGGATGTGCTTCTCACCTCCACGAAACAGTAAATACTGCTGATTGAATAAAGTTTCCAAGTGAGAATTCTTCCCTGTTAAACACAGACCCGATTAGGAAGGGATGCAGTGTGAGTGAAATTATTGACTGCATTATTCTGTTTGGTTTTTTTGTTGTGATGCAGCCCAGATGGGAGTCGGGGAGGGCAAATCCATAGGCCAGTGGTACGGACCAAACACGGTCGCACAGGTGCTCAAGTAAGTGCTGCCCTTCTCCTTTTCTCTCCTCAGTCAGGCAGTGGGGCCTGTGTGTGGTACTTCTGAACTGACAGGGTTCTGCTTGGTGTTGGAGCGTGGGCTGCCTTCAATTACACCCTCCCTCCTCACCATTTTCCCCTCACATTGGTAGATGAGCAGGTGGCTCCCTGGAATAGGCTGGAATTGCCTGACAGCAGCTCTTCCAGGTCAAAGCACATTTCACGTCATGATTGATAACACCAGTCTCTCCTAATCCAGTTTCTCCTCTCTGACACACCACCATCTTTGCCTTGTAGTTGTATTAATCCTTCATTACTTCTTTGTTTTTAATTTTCCTGTAGAAAACTTGCAACTTTTGATACATGGAGTTCCCTGGCAGTTCACATAGCCATGGACAACACAGTGGTGATGGAAGAAATCAGTAAGTATCATGTGGAGGTAGGATGTGGTATATCCTCGGCAGCAAGAGCTTAGGAAAAAGCTGGAGAGCACAACAAACATGAAGTACATGTTCTGTCTTTGAGAAATTGTTCTCTGTGAGGGTGGGGAGGCCCTGGCACAGGTTGCCCAGAAAAGCTGTGGCTGCCCCATCCCTGAAGTATCAAGGCTAGGTTGGATGGGGCTTGGAGCAACCTGGGATAGTGGAAGGGATAGTCCCTGCCCATGGCAAGGAGTGGAACAGGATGAGCTTTAAGGCCCCTTCCAACACTGGTGGTCTGTGAAAACTGTGTCCAGGTGTGCTAAAACAAGGTGAGAATTGCTGTTCTAGGGCATGGAAGGGCCTTGTTTGATTTTTATTTCACATGATGATGCCTCTGGATCTGGAAAGAAGGTTTGCTGACCTTCAGACAACAATATGGGAGCTGTTTGGTAGGCAGTGTCAGACTTTTTTATGGCCACAAGGGGCAAGCAGTAAATGGCTGGTTCCTGTCTCACATAACTGGTAGGAAGGGTTCTGCTATTAGAGTAAGAAAGCTAGAACAGATCTGAGGAGGAAAAGGACCAAAATTGGCATGGAGAGAAGATAAGAAGGGAATCCATCACTCTCATCATTTTACAAATATTCGTTGGTGGTTTCCCTTTTCTGCCTTTTTTGTTTGTTCTTTGGTGCATCCTGACCACAGGCTGGCTCTGGAGGCTGAGCACCTCTTCGTGCCCATCCTGAGCCTGCCTGCTCTGGCTGCAGCACTGCAGTAACCAAAGCTAAACACCTGCACTGCTGGTTGCTGCAGCCCTGCACCATTCTGGCCTCAGCAGCCTTCCCATGACTTGCTTTAGGCTAATTCCTGAGGCAATGAGCCCACCCAGCAGAAACCTTGCAGTGTTTCTGCCAGGGCAGTGCTCTGAAACAGCTGGTGTAGGGTTACAGGTGAGATCGTGGCAGGCACCATTTAGGCTGGCCTGGCTGCCACAGGAGCAAGATCAATAGCCAGGCAGTTTTTGCCTGGAGTGCAGGACAGTCACTTTACAAAGTCACATCTCTTGTCAGGTAATCTCAGTTGGGTCTGACTTAGCAGAAGGTATGTGCTGATGCCTTTGGCTTAAACAAAGGCCAATTTTAAAACAGAAATTGGATTTATCTTTGATCTTTAGCTTGCACATATCACTTCTAGAGCTGAAGCATGCTGGCTATGAGACTCAGGTGTGCTGCAGGCTCTGGCTGTTCAGCACTGATGCTGCTTCAAGTGACATGTCCATATAAGAGGGGGTGTGCTCGTTTTCTAGTGTGCTTGTGCAGGGCATGAAGGTCACTGTGTGAGTGGGTTTGATGTGTTACATGTGTGTAGATTTGTGTTTGATACCTTGTGCCTCAAACATTGTGGATAAAAGTAATGTTTCATCCATCTGTTAATTCAGTCACTGACAGGGTTCAGCCAAAGGTTCACAGAAAATGCCTTTTGCTACAGCAGTGAAGAAACATAAATATCCCTTCTGAGTCAGTGTACCATGAGAAAGGGCATCTCAGCTGGGCCTGAGATGGAGGAGAATCCTGTGCATCACAAAGGTGGTGAGAATCCAAGACAGTTAAAGCCAGTACCTGCCAGCAGCAGCTGCAGCAGGAGAGGTGTCGTGTCACATCTGTTGCAGTATGTTTGCAGTAAATGGTTTGGATCCAGCTGGGAAGCTTTAGGCAGGTTCTGCTCTGCTGTGGCACCACAGAACTGCAAAGCCTGCCAGATACCAAGGTGAATTTAGCCTGTGCCAAGCTCTCTGCTGCTTACACTGGAGGCAAATATGTTCATACACAGCACAGGATTGCCACGTGCTTTGCCTGATGAGGAAGCCTGCAGTGATACCCCATTCAGCAACAGCCCTGCCTTGGCAGCTGACTTCAGATCATCTGGACAGGCAGACTACTGCAACAAAAGAACCTGCTTTAACAGGAGAAATCATTACAAATAATGACTTTGAGCTTCCTCAGAACCTCTGGTAACTATATCTGTGCATGAGATGCACACATACACTTTCTGCCCCCTTGAGGAACAGTATAGGGAGGAACTGCAAACTTCTGTGCAGGTTGTCTCTCCTCCTGAGGCTTTAGATCAAAGTCCTATTTCTTCTAAATTTGGGTGTAATGTTGTCTTCATTCAGCTGGGTTTGAAGCTCTCAGTAGTGAACAAGCACCCAGCTGAAATGGCTGGTGATGAAGGTGTTTGTTTACCTCACGTCCTACCTGCTGGAGTGTCCTGTCATTCAGTTTAGGCTGGGAATAAATTAAATGAGCCTCTGGCATTTTGTCTAATTGCCTTGGCTTCATGATTCTTTAATCATGCTGTGGGTTTCTTTGGGGCTTGGGTTGGGTTTTTCTTTTCACACACCCAGCAAGTAATTAAATTGGCCACTGAGACAGGTAGACTTGGAGTTGTTTCTGGACCAGAATTTACATAACCTGGGTGCATTACAGGCTGGCTGTGTGTTTGTCAAGCCTTTAGGATGAGGATGCAGAGGGTTTATGTCATGTGTAAGCCCTGAGGAGTTCTACTGCCCCATATCTGAGAGGCAGAGCTCGTGCTGAAATTGCAGAGTTTAATGATCATGCTGCTTTAGGTCTGTAAAGCTTGTGAATGATCCCAAATAAAATTATAAAGGTTTTTATGACCTTTAGGAAAATTATAAATACTCTAGACAGATACCATGTTTGTATCTTGCTACAGCACTTAATTACAGGTGAATATTTCCTGTGTTAACTCATAACGTTGTCCTCATTCACTTCATTCGTATCCTCTGTGAACTCCTCCAGAGCTGGACACTCCAGAACATTCCTCTTTATGCCTACAAGCTTTGTGAATGCAGGACAGTTGTCTTACTTGCTAATCAGCTGGTCCAGCTTTGTTGGCACAGGTGGTTGCTCACGTTTCTGGAAGAATTTGCATTTTTGCTGCCCAGCAGTCGGTAGCTGTGGTGCTGTGGCATTGGCTTGGTGCGAGCTTAGCTGAGGCTGAGCCCTGCAGCAGCCGTGCACACACATCACACAGCGCCAGCACTCGACCTCTTCGAGCTCTTGGGTTTAAGTAGGCTTTTGGTAAAAAGGAATTGTTGGTCAGGGGAGTGCCTCAAGGTCTGACTTGTGATGGTTTCTGCTCCTGTCCCTTTGCACAGGGCGGCTGTGCCAGTCCAACGCGCCGTGTGCCGGAGCTGCCGCGTGCCCTGCCCTGGACTCAGACGTGCTCTGTAACGGGTGCCCAGAGGATGTGGGGCTCAGAGACAGGCTCCCTCTCTGGAAACCACTGGTGCTGCTGATTCCTCTGCGCCTCGGGCTCACAGAGATCAATGAAGCCTATATCGAAACACTAAAGGTAGGGAATCTGGAGCTGGATTCCTGCTGGGCTGATGCTTAAGGATCCTGTTGTGAATTAAGTAATTACTCAGAAGTCACTGCAAAAGAAAAATGTGTTCAGAGACAGTCCTTGTCAGAGGTCAGGATATAGGTTCTTGCAAGCTGCAGTCAGGAAAATGGGAGGCTTGAGGGGTAGGGTCTTTTTTGGTTCATTTTTTTTTTTCCCTTTTGAGGATCTTCACATCTTAATTCTCAGCCCCTTTTGTGTGCAGATGGTACCAACCTGCTGAAGCCTTTGTTCAGCACAACTGTACCAAGCTTGATGGTAACCTGAGGGTTAGTTAATACAGTTTTGCACACTCCTCGTGGCTCAGATGCTGAAGTTTGTGCTGCAGACTGAGGCTAAGAGCTGTCAGGTGGTTGCAGGTTGGAGTATTGAGAAGCTGCAGAACTCAGTGTGTGCACAAGACAGGGTGCACAGTGCTAGCAAAGCTATGAGCTTGGGTAAGAGACCTCCAAATTCAGATTTGTGGGAGGTTACTTCCCTTAACTCAGTAGATCAGGTGCTGGGCTGCTCCAGGTGGATAAGGAGCTTAAACTGTTTCCTGAATGATTGTTCCCTCCTGAGAGCACTGTTGCAACCTGATGACAGCTCCAGGGATCTTGCCACTGATTGCAGCAGAGCCAGGACTTGCCCATACCAAGTCCTGGAGTAGTGCAGCTTCTTTCATTTGGTCCACCTGTCTACTCCTGTTAGCAGTTAAAGGTGTTTTTGAGCTGCTTCCGTGTTCCTAGAAAGCCCTGTGTTGCAGCCTGATGGAGATTTCCTCCAGAAATGGCTGGGTTTGCTGCTAGAGTTGCTGATTTTCCGTGTCCCTGTCCATCTTTCCCCACTGCATTTTTGGATGTTTGCCTTTGTCCCCACCTGCTGTTTCACTGTCTGTCAGCTGTGTGTTTTCTGTGTTGCTTTTCCAGCACTGCTTCATGATGCCCCAGTCCTTGGGAGTGATCGGAGGGAAACCAAACAGTGCTCACTACTTCATTGGCTATGTAGGTGAGTGCCCAGAGGACTGCAAAGACTGTCCAAAGAATCTCCTCCCAGCTAAAAAATGCTTGTGGGGTGGCACAGCTCTCCTGCTTGGCCTGTGGTGCATGCTGCAGGGTTCTCCTTTCCTGCTGGAAGTGTGGAAGGCTGCTGTGGGCTGAACCTCTCACCTGAGTGATACAGATTTGAACAGCGGCCATAAACTTCCACTGTGTAACTCTAAATCCAGTCTGTGAAGAGGAGTGCACAGAGCCTGCTTCCTGCATTCAGAGCTGACCTCCCTCTGTGGCTTGGCTGGATTTAACTGTCTTTTAGGTGTTCCTCAAACCCTACAAACTCTTTATTACTCTCCTTCCCTCTGGTTTCCTCTCTGCCAGAGACCTCAGGTTATTTGTGCTTTAGATTTCTGGGGTCTATTTGAGCTTACCCAGGAAGGGATGAGCAGGAGCAATACTCACATAGTGCTTGTGCCTCAGTTCCAGGGTGTCACAGTGGAGTGGACACCATGGTTGTGCTGGCAGCTGTGCCTGGCTGAGAAGCATTTGGGGAAGTGGCTGAAAGCGAGATGTCCCTGGAATGTGGATTCCTGTGTGTGGTTATAAGAGCTGGCTCTGCCACTGCTCTTCCTCCTCTTTCTATCTCACCACTTCTCAACTTCTGGCATGGTTCTTCCTGCTGACATGTCCTTGCCTCTCTGGCCAGGTGAGGAGCTCATTTACCTGGATCCCCACACCACACAGCCGGCGGTGGAGCCCAGTGACAGCGGCTGCTTCCCCGACGAAAGCTTCCACTGCCAGCACCCTCCGTGCAGGATGAGCATCGCCGAGCTCGACCCCTCCATTGCCGTGGTGTGTCCTGTTCCTCCTGTTCCCCATCACCCCTAGAGCAGTGCTGGGGTCCCTCTGTTCCACAGGGAGCTGGCAGAGACAGTGGTGATGGACTGGGTACTCTGCAGTGCTGTGCACTTGGCAAGTGCTGCCCTGGGTTTCGGTGACGCTGGTAAAGCAGCTCCTCACACAGAGAGTGGTTTGTCCCAGGGGAGTCCCCCTTGCGTGGCAGTTAAATACCATTCCTCATGGAGCAGTGTCATTCTCTCAGGTTTAGTTTGGGCTTTGATTCCAGCCTTTTGATGGGCAGATGTGAATCCATTCCTGAATCCCTGTGATGATGCATCATGGCTTGTTTTCTGTTGAACCTGAGATACCTGCCCTTTGTTTCTATAGGGTTTGTTCCTCCTGGGTTTCCTTCTGCAGTAAAGAAAATATTGATGATCCCAGCACTTGGATAGCCTGGTCACATCAAGCCTTTGTGGAGTGGTCAGTTTAACAGGGCAATGTGAGGCACATTTTTAAAGCAAGGCAGCCAGTAGTAGTAATTGCTCCCAGTCCTGATCATGTTACTTGGTGTTGATACAAGGCCTTAAGTCTGAAATGATCAATCTAAAATATAGAAGGTTAAAGTCTTTTTCTTCTTTTTTTCAGGGCTTTTTCTGCAACACAGAGGCAGACTTTAATGACTGGTGCCAGCAAATCAAAAAGGTTTGTATTTATAGATCTGGTCAGACATTGGAACAGGCTGCCCAGGGAAGTGGTGGAATCCCCATCCCAGGAAGTGTTCAGAAGGCATGTGGATGTGGCACTTGGGGACATGGATTAATGGTGATATTGGCAGTGCTGGGGGAATGGTTGGATTCAAAAGATCTTGGAGTTGTTTTCCAACTTTAATGAGTCTCTGATTCTCTATCCCTGGGAAAGGAGTATCAGGTATTCTCTTGCTTCCAACCCACTGCACAGTGACCATGCTCTCTGCAGCATGACCCCATTGTAAGCATATTAAAATAGTTTAGTAAACCACCAAAAGGAGCACAGCTCTGAAATCCTGTTGATGCTATGATTCAAAAGCTTTGAAAAACATTTTTCCAGCTGCAGTGAAGTCTCAACAGATCATTATTACCCCTGAAGTTGCACCAGCAGTGCAGAGCTGTTGGTTCTCACAGCTCTGCTCTGTCTCTACAGCTGTCCCTGGTCAGAGGAGCACTGCCTATGTTCGAGCTGGTGGAACGCCAGCCCTCCCACTTCTCCAACCCTGATGTCCTGAATCTCACACCAGGTGAGGCCACACAGGGTGGGAGAGCTGAGGGTGAGCCGGTCCCTTTGGGTTTCTGGAAATCATGTGGAATTACGTGATGACTTCTAGTATGTTCCTGTTCCACCTGGAATTTAATCTGGAGCTCTTGGGTCAATTGATGTAGTTCCTTGGCTTTCAGCTAGAGGTTTGCAGATCCCACAGTGTCTGGGGATGATTTTTAGAATAATCTGTGAATGGTGATGATGACTAAGCAGAAGGAGAAACAAACTCACCGACTGTCACAGCAGTGTGACTCTGTGATTTCTAAAGGGATGCTTGGAGGAATCAAGAGTGTCCATTGAAAAGGCTGAAAACCGAGTTTGTAGGTAATGAAAATGCTCCAAGACAAGGCTGGTCACACTTAGTTGCAGCATAAGGCACTTCTTCCTGGTGTATATCATTACCAGTGTGAAAAAGGACAAGTGCTGGGCACTAATCTTGCCTGTCAGGCTCTCCTTATCACATTTATAGCATGCACAAACGTTGCAGGAGATAAAGCAATTGGCTGCTTCTGCCAAGAGCAGTGAGTGTGTGTGAGCAAGCCTAGCCCATCCCCAGGCATTGGGCAGCCTCCTGGCAAACTTGCACCTTGCACTTCTGGTCTCTCTCTCCACTCTCCTTCCTTCAAAGCTTTCATTATTGCGCTGTCCTTTGCTGTTAAGAGTGCTAATTTCCCTTAAACTGTTAATTGATACTTGCCTGTCTTAAATTGTCCCTGATGTTTTCTTGCCTAGTCTTAAAATGTCCTTCTCCTTCTTCCCTGGCTTGTAGAGCCTCTCCCATCTGCCACAGCCCTTCCATTTCTATTAGTCCTGTCTCTCACTAGAAGTAATTGAGCTTTGAGCCCCTTTCAGGGCCCAAAGGGGTTCCAAGAAAGCTGGAGAGGGCACGTAGTAACAGGACAAATGGGAGTGGCTTCCCACTGCCAGAGGGCAGGGATAGATGGATAATTCCTCCCTGTGAGGGTGAGGAGGCCCTGGCACAGGTTGCCCAGAAAAGCTGTGGCTGCCCCATCCCTGGAAGTGTCCAAGGCCAGGTCAGATGGGGCTTGGAGCAACCTGGGATAGCAAAAGGTGTCCCTGTCCATGGCAGGGGTGGGACTGGATTAGCCTTAAGGTTCCCTCCAACCCAAACCATTCTGGGATTCTTTAACTGTCCAGCCTCAACTAAGAAAGGTTTCTCCTTTATTTCTCCTGTGTTAAAGTTCCTGTTAGGTGTGAGCTCTTCCTCACCATATATTTGGAGGGGTGGAGAGGTGGGATCAACATTACCTTTCCTCACAAAGTGGACTGTAGTAATTGCTTTTGGGAGAGTGCATGTTGTAATTACATTCCCTAACGGTTGCACCAAAAGCAACTATAGCAGAAATTATTCTCTAATACATAGAGGTAAATATATTTCTTAATTGGGACATAAATCTTCTTGGATATTAGTCCAGACCTGGGCAAGTTCTCCTATTTTGAGCCTCTTGAGACAGAACAGTCTCCTGCTAATGCAGAGCTGGGGCACAGGAGGGTTGTACCAAACAGTGAGGCAGAAATGTGTTTGGATCTGTGGTAGATGACGTGCTTCTGTGCTCCATGTAATTCTCTCCAATGCATTTTCCATACCACTGAGGAGTTCTTACCCTCCTCAGAACCCTCATGCAGGTTTGTCACCGAGTCTTGGAACTCGTAGGCACTTAAGCTGCGATGCCCTGCAGCTGCTGGTCTTGCTGACAGTCACGGCCTCCCACTGAGGCAGCGCTGCCTTCTTCTCTTCCAGACTCCTCTGATGCCGACAGATTGGAAAGGTTCTTTGACTCAGAAGATGAAGACTTTGAAATCCTGTCCCTTTGAAAACAAATAGGAAACTGACTCTGCAAATTTGTGTATGTGTGGGGAGAAGGGGGGAGGGAAGCTCCTTCGAGAGCCTGGGGCTACCGGTTTTCATAGGCGCTTGCAGCCATCCCTGCCTCCTGTCCATCCTGGCATTCCGTGCAGCCTCAGAGTGGAGCGCGCAGCGTCTGCGGTGGGATGAAGAACCCAGAGGGTGTTACAGCCTTACTGGCTGCAGTTGGAACTTCTCAGCAGCAAACAGTTGCTGGAAGTGGATGCAGTGGTGCTTAGGAGTTCAAAGCCTATCTGTTACATCATCAGGTCAGCTGGGCCGTCCGGGGGAGGCACGGAAATCGTTAGAGCGCTGAATCCTTCCATGGGGACTCCCTTCTGAAGCTTAAGTAGAGCCCACCCATCATTTAGCAGGAGAAACGTCCAGTTAATGCCTTTAGCAGCTTCCCTTCTCACTGGCCAACCTGGACTGCAGCTCAGAGCGCCAGGGCACAGCAGCCACGTCCCACAGACAGCTATGAAGCCTCCGGAGTGCAGGTCCCTATGGTACAACTGCTGTTCATGCTCTGCAGGGCATTCAGCACTACCTCTCCTGTTCACACCCTATGGAAAGGGAATTGAGGGAACTTCTAAGTGACTGGGAATTCAGTAAGTGAAGTGTGGAGCAGTGCTGTGCTGCTGGGGAGCATCTCAATCCCAGTTTAAATAACAGAAGGAATGGAAGATAGAAAATGTGTTGCTCAGTAAGTCAATCCATGTGCTTCTACAATGGAATAGTCTTTACAGCGAGGACCTTCAGGAAAGCTGCTTTGAGCAGAAAACTGAATTCCACAGCTCTGGAAAAAAAGAGCCCAGAGCTGGGAGAGCTGAAATAGGGCAGCAGAGATCTGCCAGGCATGTGCCAGGCTTCTGGTGACACACCCCAGTGTGGTGACATGGTGACTAGGGAGTGGTGGTGTCCTGCCAAGAACCCAAGCTGTAAAACCTCTTGAGGTGCCCCAGGTGGGTTGGTCAGCAGTTCCTCCAGCTTCTGTCAGACATTCCTTTTCCAAAGCAGAAGAGGTGCCTGAAGGTCGAGTAGGTTTCTGAGCTGTGTTGGTACCTTGCCTCTGCCAGCTCCCCTCCCTGTGGAGTGTGTGCAGAGGTGCTGTAGGAGCTAACCTGGAGAAACCCCTGTCAGATAGCCCAAGAAGGGCAGAATGCCTTGAGAAGGTCCAAATATACTGGAAATTTTAGCTACTTTAAGATGGTAGCTGTGCCTAGGGCCCTTCTCCACACAGAGAAAGGTGAACCATGGAGGAGAGCTGTCTCCATGCACACTGCAAGGGAAGTTGCTGCCGTAGTTTCCTTGGGGCGTGCTGCACACTGTTTACAAGGCTTTGGTTTGTGCATTCAGGCTTGGAACCTGTCAGATGATGGTGGGGTGCCTGAGGGTGGTGCTGCCAGGCTAGAAATGACCTGTTTCCCCTGTGACTGACCTACTGATGCTCTTAACTGTCCCTGTGATACCTGAAAGCAGAGGTTTGAACTGGGAACCACAATGCTTCTGTCACTAAATTATTATTTGCTGCTTTCTGCCTGCTTCTCCTCTTCTCTCTTGTAGTCAGGGGAAGAGGCAGCAGAGGAAGTGGGGCTGTGCTCCATTCATCTGCTTTCAATTTCTATCTGAATAAACAGATATAAAATCTTTGCCTGTCCTAATGTCCTTGCACATGTTGAAGGAGAGGGTGGGGTAGTATGCATACACCAGAATATTCCAGGGTGTAGGGGCCCCAAGAGAGCTGGAGGAGGACTTTGGACAAGGGCCTGGAGAGACCAGGACCAAGGGTTTTGCCACTGCCAGTGGGCAGGGTTAGATGGGATACTGGGAAGAAATTCTTTCCTCAGAGGGGGGGAGGCCCTGGCACAGGTTGCCCAGAGAAGCTGTGGCTGCCCCTGGATCCCTGGAAGTGTCCAAGAATGGGCTGGACAGGGCTTGGAGCAACCTGGGATAGTGGAAGGTGTCCTTGCCTGTGGAAAAAGATGATTCTTGAGATTCTAACTCGAATCAGTCTACAATTCTATTGTTTATTTCATGTTCAAGGTTTTATATTTAAGGACAGCTCCACCAGACAAGATTTTGCCTGAGTGTTAACACAACCCCAGTAACAGAGCTAAGCTCAGCTGTCTTAGATCTTTTAACAGGTATTTCTGGCTTTTCAGTGTGTTGTCTTGTCAGGGCCTGATGCAGCACTGCAGGGGTTCACCTCCTTCACCAGCCAAGGGCTGGGCAGCTCTGGAGGGAAGGCAGCAGCTTTTTCCATTGTAGCTGATGCTTGTATCAGCAGTTTTGTTTTAAGTATTTACCTTCCTCTCCCTGCTCCTGAATCAGTTTCGTCTGCCCCTCTCTGAATTAGAAAGGATTTAGTCTGTGGAAATCAGTGCACTCCACCCTACTGGAAGGTGAGTTAAACATCCAGCAGACACTTGAACTCTCCTGGCCATGCCAATCCCTCAGTGTCCCTTACAAATGATTAACATTCCAGTTCATACTGGTGATTCAGGTGATTCACAGTTGCTGTGGTTTCAGACTGCACTGGGGGGTGTGTGTGTGTGTGTGTGTGAGTCCCAGGTGATTACTCCTCTCATCTTGGCCAGTCTAAAATAATTTATGTGCCACTTGCCCTCCAAACTGGCCTTGCTAGGAGCTAATCCATCCATTTCAGGCTCTTACCTGCTCACAGCTGTCCAGCACTGCACAGCTGGGGAGAAGGCTTGAATCACCTCTCCCTTTTGTCCACAGCTCTAGCAAACAGCTTTCCTTGGATTTAGTGCCTAAACTGCAGCACCTTCACCTCTCATATATCTAAGAAATAAATGATCATACTGAAAAAAATGCCCTGTGCCAAATGCGTAAAAGAATAATTTATTATCAAGTTCTCTACAAAACTGGTTTGAGCATGGAGCATTTACTGGAGAGGAAGAATGATCAGAAACATGGCAATTCCCCAAAAATGGGAACTGTCTCTGTCCAGGGATGGTTCTGGGCTCTACATCTGCACTCCAGGAGCTGGAACAAGAACTCCTGCTTGGGAGAGGGAGGTTTTTACCAAGAATTTGGTACACAATCATGGCATACTCATTTAAAAAATGCAGAAGGAATTATGCAGGATGGAGGGGAGGAGCAGATAATAACAAGGACATCAGCAGCACGTTGGACCCTAAAGAATACACAGGACCTAAGCTGTAGCTGCTGGGATGTAAAAGAGTCATCCAAGTGCAGAAGATCCAAGAAGTGACCTTTCCCTTACTCTTTTAGACCTGTGTGAAGTTTCATTTCCAGAGTTCTCCCAAAGGTTTATTCTGAACCTCCTGTATAGTTTCCTCTGCAAGGGACTTGATTTCTCTGTGCAAGTCTTCAATGCTCTTTGAAGCATCCACTGTCTGCTTCCAAGACAAAAAAATACAGGACAGATACAGAGAATACAGAAATGTGTTACTGGCCATGAACAAATGAGAAAAACCTTGTTGTTAACATCTGCTCCCCCCATGACTCAATATTGTCACTTGTCCTGAGTAGTGAAATGAGCTAATGAGCTCTTCCCTCTACAGTTTTCTGGAGTGGATTTGTGAAAAATCAGTAGATGTAGGAATAGACGTTTAAGAAGTAGATGTGAGGGTGGGTGAAGGGAAACAGAAGAAACTGCTGCAGCCTGTGGTTTGCTGGCAGTCTTTGGGGTGTGTGACAGAGGCAGGTAAGCTAGGCATTCATCCCAGGTGCACGAAGAGCTGACCAGGATGCCCTGGAACAGGGAAGTGCCCTCTGCCATATCTCACAGTGCCCTTGGCTGGTCCCCAACATGCCCCGCTGAGCAGAAGTGGGAAGGAGGAGCACAGGAAGATGACAGACAAAATCTGGGAGCCCTCCCCAGTCCACGACAAGCCCATTTGAGTTATTTCCTCACCTTCCAGTTTAGGGTCTTGTCCTCCATTAGGCAACAGAAGGACTGAAGAACTTTCTCTTGGAAGGAGCTGGTCTCGTAACGTTCATGTCCAAAGTCCCCTCGTTCCGCTGCTTCCTCCGGGCTTAACTGAAGAAACAGGATCAGGTCTGGCCTTGGGAGTCCAACATCAGGCTGTTTGCACCAGTCCAGGCAGAAGTTCTGTCCCAAGCAAAGTTTGAGGTGAGACACACACAAAGATGGGAGAGAGTAGCAGGTTGGCTGGAGAGTGAGGTGGGAAAGGAACAGCCAGGGATGGCAGGAATTGCAACCTGAAACACTCAGCACAGGCTACAAACTGAAAAGGTGATATCCCAGCTTACCCTGTGGGAATTCAGTCCTGGTAATTTGGGGGTGAGCAGGTTTTGTCAGGTGTTCAGCATCTCTTGTGCCCATTTAAGTTGGAGAAAGCTTTTCATGCCTCTTCTGCAGAGCCCATCTGAGCTCTACTAAGGCACATTCTGAGCATCCACAGAGCCGTTACCATCCAAAACTGCCTGAGTCCAAAAGGAAGCTGCTCCCAAACACAAACATCTCACAGCTGCAGTGCAGATCTCTCTGAACCCTTGGAGGCTCCTTTCCAATACTCACCTACCCAGGAATTTAGACTCCGACACAAGAGATGCAGTTTTCCAGCTTTTGGTTTTTGTTTGACAGGTCTGAAGACTTTCAGCAGGGCTTGATGTTGCTCAGAGGCTTGTCTGCTTACTGCTCATCCACATCTTCAATCCCTCTAAGAGGAGTAGGTACATCTGCCCTCCAGCTTCTCCCTAGATGTTCTGTACCCTGGTAATCTGGGTATTTTTTGGATGTATGTGCAGTGAGATTTCCAATGCCATGGGGGGGTAAGAGAAGCTGAAAGTGCCACATCTTGGATGTGAGCACTGGCTGCCAGTGAGTAGACTTCTGTGTTAGATATGGGCATCAACATCTCCCCTTCTTCTGGGAATGCTTTTTGAGTGAAAAACATGCCAAAGTCCATTTTTTTAACAAGCAGAGGAGGTCCCTTCCAGCAGCAAAGGATGCCATCCCTGCTTCCCAAGTGCTGCAGGTGCATGGCTGAGCCCTGCAGGTCACCAGCTACATTCCAAGAAATGCTGACACTTTAAGACACTCTTTCCCTGCCACCAGAGAGGAGCAGATCATTCCCTGCTGTGCCCATGTGGATTTGGGATCACTATTATGGGATGACTCAGCTCCTGTTACACATCCTGGCTCCTAATCTGGGGCTTTTGCAGACACCTGATTAGCACCTAAATGCTTCAATGTATCTGTCTCAGGGTTAAGCCCCAAGCCATTTATCGTCCAGGAAAGCAGGAGGGTGGAAGAAGATGCAGGGGAGGGTGCAGGGCTTGGGAGCCCAGGATCTCCTCAGTCCTCCCAGGAAGCAGGGAAAGGCTTGGGCAAGAATGAATGTAGGTCACAGCTGGTGCTGCAGGCATGGCTGGAGCTTCTGTGAGCACAGGATACTCTTCAAGGAGTGATGGCTGCTCAGCAGGAACAGGACACATCTGATGGAGCAGGACAAGAGTGTCTGTGCAGAGGCTCAAAGGGAGGCTGGCAGAGCTGACTTGTTCTGAAAGCAGGGACAGGCCAGAAGGCACAAGTGGGAATGCGAGAAATTCAGGCTGAAAGAAGAAAATCACTTCTACTCTGAAGGTCAGCAGGGAAGAACCCACAAAGGAGTGGATATACATCCCTGAAGATACTCCAGCCTTGGCTGGATGTCAGCCCTGCTGCACGATGGGCTCTGTGAATTCCACAGGTCCCTTCTGACGTATTGGTTCCGTCATGTTTTACAAATTTATGGGCCAGCAGCCTGAGCAAGTACAGGGAGTCTCAAATAAACTCTCAGAATCATTCTCCAGAGTCACACAGGTCAGCTTCCAGTCTAGCAGTCTGTCCAGACTTACAAAAAGTCACCAAAAAAACTTCTCTGCTTGTTCTGGGGAAGGGTGGACCCATGTTAATACCTGAGCTGAGACTTCCATCCTTTGTTTCCAATCCTCATTTCCCAGAAGAAGAATGGCCCCACAGCCATTCACACCAACAGCCTCTACTGGAGCTGCTTCCCCAAAGAGAGAGAGGGGCAGGGGCTGCTGCAGGTCTCACTCACCCCTTTGGCACTTGTGAAGGCCACTCCAGAGAAGGCATATCTGTCCACCACAACTGTGATCCCTTGGTGTAGCTTCTCCTTCATCATAGGCCTGAAACCATGTGGGAGATAAAAGAATAAAGCTGCACTCCTTTATAGTAACAGAAATTGAAGGAGTTTATCTAAAACTCCAAGTATGTCATCATCAACAGAGATCACTGGCAGGGGCAGCTGTGATGCAGATGGCAGGTGAAGAGCTGTTTGTATTCCCCACCAGGCACTGGCCAAACACCCTTTCATGACACCCAAACTCAGGGTGCCAAATGCTGGGCACTGGTCTAGGCAGCTCCAGGAAACAGCTTAGTCCTCTTCCCTCCCTAGGTGGTGCAGTAGATTTTGTGATAAGCTCTGCCAGCTTTATTCATGACAGTTCTTAGAGCTCACTTACCTGCCTTCTGTTCTCCCAGCTTAATGGCACTGCCACTACAGCAGAGCCAGGAAAGCTTTTCTGAAAATAAGAACATTTGGAAAACTAAATTTCCAGGTAAGAACAACAGCCAATACTGATTTCCCCACGTCCACATACAGACTCTGGAACTAAAGTGAGGACAGGCAGTTACAGCTGAACAGCCTTTGGCTAGAGGGGAAATTTGGGCACAATTCCTTAACCACTGTAACTCAGAGGGACTGCCTGGCAAAGCCAGGCATCTTCAGGAAAGAGAGTAAATTCACACTGGAGAGCTTCAGTCTCAGCTCTCCAATTCTTTAATCCAGTACAGCACAGGAACTGGAAACAGGGCACCACAAGCTGTGGATCTGATCTAAGATTACAAGGGCAGAGATAGATGGGATATTGGGAAGGATGAGGGTGGGGAGGCCCTGGCACAGGTTGCCCAGAGCAGCTGTGGCTGCCCCTGGATCCCTGGAAGTGTCCAAGGCCAGGCTGGATGGGGCTTGGAGCACCCTGGGACAGTGGAAGGTGTCCCTGCACAGGGCAGGAAAGTGGAACTGGCTGGGCTTTAAGGTCTCTTCCAACTCAAACTATTCTGGGATTCTGTCATTAAATCCAAAGCTGTAGGTGCCCTTGAGACACCATTTCCAGCCTGTTTTCCTGTCTAAACAGGATCACTTTCTTGTACTTCCTGTACGCACTGCAAGCTCAAACCCCAGGTGATTCAACACCAGACATTTTTCTTCTACAAGTGAACAAACATCATCTTTACACATGTTCCCAGCGGTTGGCAGAGAAGAGCAGGTGGATGGTGTGGTCCTCCAGGTTCTTCTCCTTCACCAGGTAGGAGCTGATCAGCTGCCCAATCTCTGTGCTTCTGTCTGTAGGAAACAAAGGCGCAGGATGCAAAAGCTGCTCTGCCCAGAGGGGCGTCCATCTGTCCTGAGGGTCTGTCTGTCACGGCTGGGAGGGTCTGACCAGGGCAGGGTCCGTCTGTCTGTCTGTCACGGATGGGAGAAGGTCAGTCCATCGAAGACAGGACCCTCTCTGTCTGTCTGTCTGTCTGTCTGTCACAGGTGGCAGGAGGTCTGTCACGAGTGAGAGAAGTCAGTCCACGAGGGGGTGGGGATCCACCTGCCCGTGACAGACCGGGGGAAGAGATCTGTCCGTCCAGGGATGAGAGTCTGTCTGTCCGCAGCGGGAGGGGTGCTCGCTCTGCCCGGGGCTGGGGGTTCAGCCTGTCCACGGTGGGAGGGAGCGGTCTACCGGTCAGGGCGTGGCGGTCCATCCCTCACGGGTGGGAGCAGCCCAGAGCTCCGAGGCGCCGCGACAGCCCCCGGCCGGCCCGCCA
>VZRX01012887.1:216018-250008 GCA_013398075.1 Notiomystis cincta | reverse complement strand
AACCTTGTTAGAAAATCCCTGTTCTTAAGATGTTGCCTTTCCCCTTTTTTTTTTTTTTTTCCCTTCTGTCCTTGTCCTTTGAATAATTCTTCTTGCCATGTGCTTTGCCCCCTGGATGGAACCTGAGGGAGGGGAATCCTTTTGACTGGACTAAATGTTTGTTGTCCAGCACGTAGAGATACTTTGGTAGATGTTTTATTGCAATCAGTACTGCACAAAAAAGAAATGATGTCCCAGGAATACAAATGCCCTGGATAATTTGTGAACTCATTTGATGACAAAGTAATGCAACAGCAGAGTTTGGGGGTGGTGGATTAAAATCCCTGTTCTGAAAGTGACTTTGTTGCAGCCAGGGTAATGCAAGGTACTTAATTAATGTGTGTTGAGTTGATGTTGAGGGTATTCAGCCTCTGTATTTATTGCTGAACTTTGATTCACGTGACAGTGGAGTACCAGGGGACAAACCTAACTGCTCTACTCACCACATTTCAGGGACTCTCTCTGAGTTTTGAAAATTGCAGGGGCAAGCCAGTTGGGTTTAGTATCTCTTGTTTTGATCTGAAAATCGTTAGTCTGAGTTGCCTCTCCTTTGTGTTGCCTCCCTTTTCCTTCCTTCCTGCTGGCCTGTAGAGGGATTGGATCCTCCTGCCTTTGCCTCTCTCATGCCCTCTGCGTGAGCCATTCCCTTTCCCCAGGCTGTAGCACCCCGTGCCTTGCTCTGTAGTACCACTGTGCTCGTGCCCATGAGAGGCAGGTTTTAGCCCTGCTGTGTAGCCCTGGGCTGTGTTTCTGTGTGTCTGTGACTGGGCTGTGGTGTGCTCGGGGTGCAGGTGGATAAGCACATCCGCCGGCTGGACGCAGACTTGGCGCGGTTTGAAGCTGATCTCAAAGATAAACTGGAAGGCAGCGACTTGGAAACCCCTGGAGGCCGAAGCCTGAAAAGTGGGTAAATTTCATACAGCTCAGAGCCTTTCCCAGCACTTAAGAGTATCAAAACAGGCTGTTAGTTCTGGAGGAAGGAAAGAAATGTCAGGTTCTCTGCTTGTTTATGATGTTGTTCAAAATGTGGGCAAGAGAGGAAGAGAAATGTGCTGCTGGGATCAAACTTACTGTTTCACAGATCATCCTGAGGTTGTCACTGGTTCTAAGGAGGGTGCTGTTCCAAAACTGTGCTGGTGTAATAGTCTTAGTTTCAGGAAAAGTTAGGAATTAAAAGAAGATACTGGTTTCTGTCATGTATCCTGAAATGTTGTGTGATTCCAGTGACATTTGAATGTGGATACAGCAGTACAGCACAGCTTTATGCCTTTGAACTATGAGATAACTTTTATCTCCACCTCCTTGCTCCTACCCTTATGTTAGTTATTGAGTAATTTATTTACTGTGTTTAAAAAATATCCTGAGGTTTTAAAAAGCTCTTGCATGTCTAATCAGGTGTGATGCTGTTCATGACTTGTGCTGACATACTGCAGTGCTTTATTGCCAAAACTGCAAACACAAGAGCTTGGTGCTCAGTTGTTAGCAATTTGCTGTATTTGTGGCTTAAAAATGCATTTCAGTTAGCATGTTCAATTACATTTATAATAAGGATTACTCAATTCCATAGGAAACAGGGGGTTCAAGACAGTAAGTGTGTCAAAAGCACAACAGCTTTTGGGGATGTTTCTGCCAGGCAAATAGGCTGAAACATTTTTCCTTTCTAGAGGGACGAAGTCAGAAGGACAAAAGAAGCTCTCGTGGTCGAGGCAGGAGAACATCTGAAGAAGATACACCAAAGAAAAAGAAGCTCAAGGGAGGGTAAGGCAGAGCCAGGCACAACTCCAGGGCCTTGGGCTTGACACTTGATGAATTTTCCACAAGTTCGTGTTACCCCATTTATGACTCGTGTCTGGATGGCGAGCAGTGTTAAGGGTGTTGTGGTCTTTCTCCATTTCATTAATGTCCTGCTTAGGAGAGGCCAGCATTGCTAATTAGCTCCTTGGTTGGCATGTGGAAGTTCAGCATGCTTGGAACACTGACTGGAAGGATAAGCTCAGCCTCCCTGTTGCTGTTGGCAAGCTGGGAGAAAATAGCTTTGATTTTTGTCACAGGGCTATTTTTAACAGTTGCTTCTGGTCTTGATGGTAAAAGAAACTTGTCCATCAGGGCAGAAAGTGATGTTGTGCTGGTGTTGTAGAAATCTTGGTGAATTTGGGGGGTTGTTTTCAAAGGGTTTTGTCCTATGCAGCCTTGAATAACCTGATTGGATTTTGAGAGGCAAGGAGGAAAGCATGTCCCCTCTCTGAGATGGGATTTATATTAAAGGGGCTCAGTTTATTTGGGTATTTTCACTTGGCTAAATTTGGGTAGGAAGGGCAGGAAACTAAAAATAGTTTCTAGGGGCTGCTACTGGCACATCAACACATCCCTGTCAGAGTAAGAGAGTTCACTCGTGCCTGACAATAAGAAAAAATACATATTAAAACAGATTGGGGAAAAACCCCAAACAGGTTATTCTACCCACATCAAGGAGTGATGTGTATGATAATTTTGTTACTTTACTCATGACATCTACAAATCCCTCTCTTAGTTCTTTGTAGGCATACTGCATTTAGTCCAACCTACCTTATGATTTTAATTACTGAACTGTGGTAATGTAAGACAAACTCTAAAACAGGGTCAGTGTGGTTTAGGGAAGACACTGTAAAACACTCATTTTCTTGAGGAGGATCTGGATCTTGGAAACATTAAATCCCAGAATGGTTTTGGTTGGGAGGGACCTTAAAGACCATCCCATTCCAGCCCCTGCCATGGACCAGGACACTTTCCACTAGCCTGGGTTGTTGCAAGTCTGGCCAGGGATGGCACAGCCACAGCTTCTCCAGGTAATCTGTGCCAGGGCCTCCCCACCCTCACAGGGAAGAATTTCTTCCCAGTATCCCATCTAACCCTCCCCTCTGGTAGTGGAAAGCCATGCCCTGGTAACACAGTGTTGTGTGCAGCTGAGAAGTGTTTTGTCCTGACTGTGTCCTTGCCCACAGGTCTGAGTTTGCTGACACCATCCTGTCAGTGCATCCCTCGGATGTCCTGGACATGCCAGTGGATCCCAACGAACCCACTTACTGCCTGTGTCACCAGGTGTCCTATGGAGAGATGATTGGCTGTGACAACCCAGATGTAAGCACTTGAGAGATGCTGATTTTCAGATGTGTGTTGCCTCCCAACCCTGTACACTCCAAGCAGGGGCTCCTTGCTCAGTTAGCTCATAGCAAATGATGGGAACGTTTGTGAAGCACTAAGAATCTCCTGTGGGGGATTTTCCTTTCTCTTTTGCAGTGCCCAATTGAGTGGTTCCACTTTGCATGTGTGGACCTGACCACCAAACCAAAAGGGAAATGGTGAGTGTGACAGCATTCAGCTTTGGGATTTTTATCAGGCTGCAGTCTGCCTCAACAAGAATTAAAACCCTGTCATGACCCTGACAGAGGAGCTTTGCTCCTTTCATCAGAGGGTTTTCATCTCTGTGATCAGGGAATATGTTTGAGGGTAGAAGATACAAGATGAACCTTCTTCTTAAAATCCATTTCCATGGAAGTCTTAGGTTCTGGTGGGAGCAAAACTGCCTGATAAACAGAGCAGGTTTTGAACTGAGGCTTGTGTAAACATGGACATGTTACATCTGAGGTTTGCTGTTTTGTCAGTAGTTGTGGCTGTGCCTAAAACTGAGAGACAGGTACCTCTGTTTCACTTCTGGAGGCAAATTTTGAAGACTTCTCAGGGGTTTATTCCTGTATGTGCTCATCTTGGAAAGGATCATGGGCTTGTTTTTATCTAGTGGACTGTTCTAATCAAATTAACAAGTTGCCTGTCAGAAACAGGCTTAATTGAGCACAAATATTAAAAACAGTACTTGGGCTCTGTGCTGTTCATTTCAGGAGCTAATTACTGCCTCTTCTTTTTTCCTCCAGGTTTTGTCCTCGTTGTGTTCAGGAAAGAAAGAAAAAGAAGTAAAGGAGTAGAGGGGAATACACTGCCGAGGCAAGAAGAATTTAATATATTCCTTCATTCATGTTGCAATATTACCTTTGATTATTTTTTGTTAATCTATCCTCCATCTTTTTCCAGTGTGATATTTAATTATCCAGTGGCCAGTTGAAATTCCTGTTCTTTCCTAAGACAATGACTTTGGGAGGGAGTCCCAAATCCCTTTGCCACGGAGATTTTATTTATGTTAGTCTTGCACAATAATACTGAGGGAGGGTGTTGCCTTTTCTGGCTGTTTCCATTTCCCTGAAGGTTCTTTAAGTACATCACTGTGAAGATGAAACCTACAGTATTCTTGGAGAGAGAGAGAAGGTCGGATTTATTCACAAAATAAGATGAAGGCCTGAATTGTTGGCTGTGACTGCCTGTGTGGCACCAGGGTAAATCAGGAAATCAGGTTTTAGGGAAAGGCTCCATGAGGACACTCTTTGTTCCCATGATGGTGTGGCTCTGCTGTTGAAGAAGGCTGTTCAGGAATGTCCTAACAGGACTTGTCTTTTTTTAATGGGCCACATTTGTGTGTTCTTGACTTCCTTGGCTGCCTTTCAGATGATGAATGTGAATCCTTGCACTAGCACAGTGTCAGTGGCTGCAGCAGAAGGGAGAGAGGAAATCAGGAGCTGGAAAGCAAAAGTCTGTTTTTACTTCCTCTGAGATACAGTGGATGCAGAAGTTGAGGGAAGAGCAGAGATCAGTCTTGCCTTCATATCTGTCTCCTGCATCATGAGGCTTACCTTCCTGCAGTGAGAGATGTAGTGTGGAAAGGTGCTAGCAGGATTTCCTCCCTGCTGGTGGAAGGAGGGGAAAAAAGCCCCAGACTCCTGAGCTCTGCTGGCTCTGGTCCCTGCTGGGTGTTGGTGGCAGCTCTGTGCAGGGCTGTGTGCTGCTTTCCATGCCAGTCTGCAGGGGCTCTTGGTACAGACTGCTGGAAAGGCATAAAGAAACTTTCAGATAAACTTTTCTTCTGCTGATTGAATAGCATAGAAGATTCAAACCACTTCTTCTCAGATTCTGGCACCTGTTTTCAAAAGAAAAAAAGGCTTTTCCTCTTACACTGAGCTTCTCATGTTTTGCAAAGAAGGAAAGTAGAACACAGCTCCTGCCACTTCTCCTTCCCTCTGCAGGGCTCTGTGCCTGCTGCTGTCATAGAAGAAACCTCTCATTCACGAGGCAGCTTTTCTGTGAACATTGATTTATGGCAAGAAAAAAGGATGGATTTTTGGAAAAATCCCTGTTTTCATGGTCCTGTCATTTCCAGTGTGATGTTGCATGTCTCTGTACTACATTGCATCACAGAGAGATGACATTTCCATAGTTCTGTGCGTGAAAATGCACATTTTTGATGCATACTTGTCCTTGCTGCCATGGAAAGCAGGCAGGGAAATGAAAGCCAGAGTGCTGGGGGGAAGGAGGAGGAACAGCACAGTCACACAGACCTGGAGTACAGTGAGCCCTCTTCTTCTCCCTGCCTCTTCATGAGAGCAAGTTTGTGATAGCTCCTGAGCCAGCCTGTGGCCCAGTCCCCAGAGGGTGAGAGCTGCTCCTCCTTCACCCACTGCACTGGACTGAGTGGGAGCACTGATGCTGTTCCAGGTTTTGTTTTCCCCTTCCATCCAGTGGTATTGTAGACAACTTTTTTTTCCTGTGCTTACTAAGGCTTTGTTAGTACCAGT
The DNA here is from genome assembly GCA_013398075.1 of Notiomystis cincta. NCBI lineage: Eukaryota > Metazoa > Chordata > Aves > Passeriformes > Notiomystidae > Notiomystis > Notiomystis cincta. The sequence continues at coordinate 244,312 of VZRX01012887.1, read as the reverse complement.
AATTGCCAGAGATTAAGCATTTGATTTGAAACAATCTCAAAATTCCACTCTGGACATCTTGCTGGAAACAACCCATGAGGGGCAAGAGAGCCACTCTTAGAGGGAGCCAGTGTAGAGCTGACTTCCCTCAGCTCCAAAATTCTAGTCAGCTAGGATATTAGAAGTACTTTTTGGGCTTTGAAGAACATTTTCCACTTGAACCAGCAAAGCAAAATGGAAACCAAGCTCCAGAAGGTCAAGCCCTCGAAAGGAAGGATAATTGGCTAGGAGTGGTGAATAGTGTGAGGTACAACATTCTTCTCTTCTTTACAACATTTGTGATGTGCAAAGCATCTGAGATCTGATACCAGCAATAAACTCTCCTCCTGGGAACATGCCAGTGCAGGGCTTGGATGGGCTCAGGAGCATCTCCTGCCCTCTTACACCTTCTTGTAGAGATTTTTTACGACTCCTTGTAGGCAGAAATACCAGCAGCCTTCATTTTTGCTTACTAAAGGATTTAAATCTTCTGACTTTTGAATGTACAGTGTTAAATGTTTCCTGGTGAAGGGTGATCCCTAAAGGAATGTCCCACTAAACATTGCCCAAAAACCCCGCCCGGGGCCCAGCTTTACTGCAGCTCGTCCAAACTGGAGGTCGAAACCGACTTTCACCCAATTACCGAAACGAGAGGAGAAAAAAAAAAAAAAGAATGTAAAGTTTAAGAAAAAAAAATGTATATCTGTATTTTTGGATCTTGGAGATGTTGGATTCTATTATAAATAAAGTATTTTTGGGAATAAAAGTCGTGTGAAGGTGCGGGGGTGCTGTTGCAACCTCCGGCCCCAAGGGGGCGATGTCGGCAGCGCCCCCTGGCGGCTCGGCCTGAGGCGCTCGGCGCGGCCGCGGAGCTTCCAGGCCACGGCGCGTCCGTGGAGTCTCCCGTGCACCGGGATAATCCCGAGTTCCCCCGCCCGCTCCGCGCTCACCCCCCTGCGAAGGGCGCCTGGCGCTGAGTGTCCCGCGTGAGTGCGGCGGCAGCAGCTGCAGAGAGTCCCTGCGGCGCTGCGCCCGCGGTGCGGCCCCCCGCGCTTCCCCTCAGTGCCACGTTCCCCTCACGGCCGCGGCCTTTCCCATGGCTTCCCCGGTGCTGTGGCGCCGCGGGGCCGCCTGGCTGAGCAGTTGCCGCGGGAGGGTCCTGCAGCGCGGCGCGCCCCGGGGCCGGGGCTTTGCTGGCCGCCGGGAGGTGGTGCCGACCTGCGAGAGCTACGCGGTGCGGCGGCTGCCCTTCGCCCGGCTGGAGGAGGGCGATGTGGCCTTCTTCGAGCGCCTTCTGCCCGGCAGGGTCGTCACCAGCGAGGAGGAGGTGAAGCCTTTTAACGTGGACTGGCTGAAGTCGGTGCGGGGTAAGCGAGCTGCTTGATGCGCTCGGTTGGTGAAACCTCCTTCCTACCTCTGTTAATTACCGGAACAAGTCTGCCAAAGGAAATCTCATCTTTATTTATGGCGGGTCACATCTGCACAGAGCACAGGGTTAGAAGGGACCCATAAGGATTATCGGATCCGACCGCTGGCCCTGCACAGACACCCCAACAATCCCACCCTGTGCTTGGGTGCGTTGTCAGAGCGCTCCGGCAGCCTCGGGGCCGTGCCCCTTCCCTGGGGAGCCTGTTCGGTGCCTGACCGCCCTCTGGAGGAAGAACTTTTGACTGATATCCAGCCTAACGCTGTCCTGACGCAGCTCCAGCTCTTCCCTCGGGTCCTCTCACTGGTCATCAGAGACCAGATGAGTACCTCCCCTCCAAAATGAGTTTTCCTCCTAAAAATATTCTTTTAAGAATTACCTGATACCTGGTAAATGTACAGACTTTCATTAAAAAAAAAAAATCTAAACCGTCTAACTTAATTAATTTTTTCCTGAGACAAATGGATTCAGCTAATTCAGTTTTGACTGAACCTTAGAAAAGAATATGAAAGTTTTTGGGAGACTTGATTGCAGCCTTTCAGTACCTTAAGGGGGTTTATAAAAAGAAGGGAGAGGGACTTTTTATACCAGCCTGGAGTGGCAGGACAAGGTGGAATGGTTTCCCACTACCAGAGGGCAGGGTTAGCTGGAATACTGGGAAGAAATTCTTCCCTGTGAGGGTGGGGAGGCCCTGGCACAGGTTGCCCAGAGAAGCTGTGGCTGCCTCAGCCCTGGAAGTGTCCAAGGCCAGGCTGGACAGGGATTGGAGCAACCTGGGATAGTGGAAGGCGTCCCTGCCCATGGAATGAGATGAACTTTTAGATCCCTCCCAACCTAAATCATCCTGTGATTCTGTGATTCTAAATCAAGCATTGTGAATTCTCTTTTGCTTCTGTCAAAGATTTCATGAGTATTTAAACCATTTCCCATTGCCCCCAGCAGCAGCCAAGTCTACTTACACATGCAGGGCTTAAAGGGAAAGGCTGCTGTTGAAATATTTGTTGTCAAAGTGGTTGAAATGCCTAACAGTGGAGGGAGCATGGTTATTTCCCACCTCATGCTTTCCCACCTATTCCTTTCTGACCTCTGCAGAGCCATAGCTTGCCTTGAGAGTACCTTGCTTTCCTTGCAGGCTGCAGCCAGCTGGTGTTGAAGCCACAGACGACAGCAGAGGTGTCTCAGGTTCTCAGGTAACACTGCCTTTTCTGCCGACAGGCTGAGTCAGGGATGATCCCGTGAGTGAAGGGAACTTGACACCAATTCTTTATGCACTGGAGTTGCTGAGGCAGTTTTCTTCATGACTTTTCTGTTCTGCTAAATTAGCTATTGCACAGGTGCTCAGAGGAGTTTTGTGGAAGATTCAGGAGGGTCTGTTTGGAAAGGTAAAGAAAGTTAGGGCAGAGCTGGGCAGTTTGAAGATCTCTTTTCTCCTCATCCTGTGTTTCAGTGGTGTGAGCACAGCTCTGGTTGGGCAGTACTGTGCCAGATCATTGTTTGGCTGAGGAGCTGGAAGCTGCAGGAACGTGCTCCTGGCTCTGTTAAAACAGGGATGCAGAGCACAGGGAAGGCAGACAGGGCTTCCAAAGAAACTCTGGTGCTGTGGGGGCTCTGTGCCACCTCTTGTGCAGGAGCTGCTACAAGCTCAGAGAGGATGTGGTGGGCAGGGATGTGGCAGGTGGAGCAGCTGAGGCACAGGAGCACATTTTGTTGCTTACAGGGCATTAATTTTTTGGGAGGAGGAAGGCAGTCATGTCTGAAACCAGTGCCAGAGGCTGGCTTTAGAGCCCACTGAGAAGCCTGAGCTGTTAGCACAGACTGCTGCAGAAACAGCTTCTGCAGCAATGTAAGCAATGTTTTCCAGGCAGATGTGTACCACATGCATAAATACACATGGGGCTAACCCCAGGTGTTGGTTCTTTGCTCAGCATTGGGCTGAGTTCAGGCAGCAGCTGCACTTTCTCCCTTTATCATTGAAACTATCTCCTTGCATCAATTTAATCATTCAGTGAAATGCTGCTTAAGTTTAAGGAGCACTGTCACAACAGCAGACATTCATGCAGAGGTGAAACTTCTGACAGAATGATTATGGCCTTTAAATGCATAAAAATTCAGAAACCTTTTTCCTTCTAGGTACTGCCATGAGAGGAACCTGGCAGTGAACCCTCAGGGGGGTAACACAGGCCTTGTTGGGGGCAGCGTTCCTGTCTTTGACGAGATCATTCTCTCCACTGCTCTCATGAACCAGATCATCAGCTTTGACAAGGTGTCTGGTAAATATTCCAGAGATGTGAGGCACAAAAATGAGCCCCAGGCCCCAAAACAGGCATTTTCCTGGGAACAGACACCAGCAGGATCAGCAGGGTTCAGACCAGCAGCATCATAAGGAGCTTTGTTTGGATTTGGGGGGTTAGGGATCAGGCTGGTGTGAGTATCTCTGTTCAGAGAGAACAGCAGGCAGAGACATGCTTAGTATGACTGTGTTTTACCTGTCCAGAGTTGTGGGTGACCAGATATGGAGGCCAAAGCTTCCCAAGGTTTGAGGAGAGGGCAGTTCCCTGGAGCATGCCATGCTCATGCATTTAAGCTGAATCCCAGGAAGTTTTGAAGGAAAAGGTGGTTGCACCTGCTCATACTGCTCCTGCTTCTTGAGGAGGCACCTTCTTCTTGGCCATCAGCTTGTAGCAGGGCATTTCTGTTCCAGGAATCCTTGTGTGCCAAGCAGGCTGTGTGTTGGAGAGGCTCAACAAGTACTTGGAGGAGCAGGACTTTATCATGCCACTTGACCTGGGAGCCAAAGGCAGCTGTCACATCGGGGGGAACGTGGCCACCAATGCTGGAGGCTTGCGGCTCTTGCGATACGGCTCTCTGCGAGGGACGGTGCTGGGCCTGGAAGTGGTAAGGCGAGTACCTGGCAGTTCCCTTCTCTCTTCAATCCTCTGCTGCTTCCTGCTATTCCAGGACACAGCAAAATTCCTCTCCAGGCTTCCACTCTTAACTTTCCTTTGTTGGGCTCTTTTGAGAAGGGGCAGCAGGTGTCTTCATGCATGTTATTGCTGCAGCAGTTTTCAGCTTCCTGGCTTCCAGTCCTTGCTGACAGAGGTGGTGTTAGGTGGTTTTCTAATCCAGACAAGTGAAAAGAAGGTAGGGAGAGATTGGAGGATCCCAGGTTATCTGTGTGGAGTTGGTTCCTCTGAGCAGTGGGTCTCTGGAACACTGCTAAATCCATCCTGCATCGCTCTCTTCTAGTGGCTGCTCACTTGCATTTTAATAGATTCATGGGATCACAAACTGGTTTGTGTTGGACAAGACTTTAAAGATCATCTTAAGGTTTAAAGCCCACCCCATAACAGAGCTGTCTGCTTTGGGTTCATTTGGCTGGTGGCTGTGTCCTAGAGTCCCTGCTGTTCCTCAGCTGCTCCTGTCCTACAGGCGAGTGCCTTGGGGTGTAAAGGCTGGATTGGGAGTTCTAAAAGTTTTCACGGCTGGGGAGCAAATCATTAATGGGAAAAAATTGGGGCAGGGAACAAAAATGTGGTTTGGTTTTACTGGGTAGGCTTAGAAAGGAGAGCATTTGTCTCAGGTCAGTTTGGCTCTAATGTCAAAGTAGCCTTCAATAACCTGTCTTGGAGATACTCAGCCTTGATTTAAGGCTCAAGTGGCAGAGGGTTTACTTCATTCTGCTTAACTGTTCACTGTTTCAAGTAGCTTTCCTTGCTTCTGCTGGATAACGGGAGCTAGGGCTGCAGAGAATGGCTGGTCTTCTCCACCACTTCTAAGAAAAGCAGAGCAAACTGGATCTTCTGTTATTACCTGGCCTGATGGAAGAAGTAGGAAGGAAATATCTATTCTATCCTACTCAAGTAGGATATAGGGTGGAGGGGAAAGAGCTGGGAATGGAGGAGCAGTGTGGGAATGGGTGGCAGCTGTGTCCCTTTGCTCCAGGTGGGTAACACTTCCCATCACCTTGGTCATAGGCAAGTTCGTGACAGCAGATTCCTACCCAGGTGTTCTGACTGGGCCCCTGTGTTCCCACAGGTGCTGGCTGATGGCTCAGCCCTGGACTGTCTGACCTCTCTGCGCAAAGATAACACGGGCTATGACCTGAAGCAGCTCTTCATTGGATCCGAGGGGACCTTGGGAGTTATCACTGCTGTCTCCATACTCTGTCCTCAGAAGCCTAAGGCTGTGAATCTGGCATTCCTAGGTAGAAGCTGATACTAATAATTTCACACCTGAATTCAGAGGCTGGGAATAGGGATGGAGGGGAGAAAGTACAAGCAGTGCTCAGCTTGCTGAGCTGGACTGCCAGCATCAGCTGGTTTCTGGGAAACAATGTAGGGCTCTGTGCTAAAACACCCATGCAGATATTTAATATCTGTTGAAATACCTGCAAGAGCTGATTGTTCTGTAAGGAAAGTGGAGCCATAAGCTTAGCAGGGTGAGGAGGCAGGCAGGACAGTCCCCTCACTGGTGAGGGCCTGGTCTGATGGGCTCAAGAGGTGAGCAGGACAAGACTGACAGTAGGCAGAGGCAGCCACCATCCAGGAGTCAGGTGATGAGGCAAGGCTGAGAAGTCAGGTCTGCAGGCCAGGGTCTGGATCAGCAGAGTACATGGCCAGGCACAGCTGCTTAAAAGCTGCTTCTGGGTGTCCCTCAGCAGCTCCAGAGTTGTTTGTGGGCAGCCTTCACTGAGAGTTTTTTACTTCTCAGAAACCTCCAAAGGGTTTGGGGTGGTGTGTGTTTTTTGGTCCTGATTCCTCTCTGTGTTCTCTGTGAAGGGTGTCAGAGTTTTGCTAAGGTTCTGGAAACATTCACAACCTGTAGAACCATTCTGGGCGAGATCCTGTCTGCCTATGAGTTCATGGATGAGAAGTGCATGGAATTGGTTGAGAGACATCTCAAGCTGTCCAACCCTGTGACAGGTACCAGTGACATTCACACTGTGGAAAAGGATATTGTACTGCTTGGGGATTTTTAGGCTAGTTTTAAACACTTTAAAAGTGACTAATTTTAAAAAGTTGACTTACTGACTTTTTAAAAGTTGCTGACTGTTTAGGCATCCCTCATAATTTTTGTATCTAGTATATCCATTCCAAACACCTTTAATCTTTAAAGATGAGAGTTTGTACTTGTATTTGTCCTCACAAAAGTGCTAGCTTTCTGGAAAGTGGTTGCTAAATAAAAGATACAGCATGTCAGTGAAGTTCCCTATCGATAAAAGACTACCAGACTGCCCTCTCTGGCACCAGAGAGTCTGGCAACATAACGTGGGGAAAGCTCCAAAACCTGCCCTGAATTCCTCTGTTTTGCCCCAGGGCATCTACTTACTTTGTTCTCCCTCATTCTCAGGCAGCCCTTTTTATGTTTTAATTGAAACTTCGGGCTCCAACTCAACCCATGATAAAGAGAAATTGAACAGCTTCCTAGAACAGGCCATGGCTTCTGGTTTGGTCACTGACGGAACTGTGGCAACGAGCGATAAGAAAATAAAGGCAAGTCAGTGTTTCCTCTTCCACAAATCTCTTTGACGTGGAGCTGTATTTTATAGAGGGAGGTGTTCATACTGCTGTTTGGTATGTGCATGGAACCCAAGAGCTACTTGGTTTATATGGATTTCTGCGCTCCCTGATTCCTCAGGTGCTGTGGAGCCTGCGGGAGAGGATCACTGAGGCTCTCACTCATGATGGTTACGTGTACAAGTACGACATCTCTCTGCCCGTGGGAAAGCTCTATGACCTCGTGACTGACATGAGGGCTCGGCTGGGCCAGAGTGCCAAAAACGTGGTGGGCTACGGCCACTTGGGTAGGTGCAGGTGCTGGGAAAGGAGATGGTGGCCCTTCTGTGCTGCAGGTTTCGCTGTGCAGTGATTAGTGGGAAGCTTAAATTGAGGGCTGTGGAAGAGGAGGGTGCATCAGGATCTTTGTGTTTGAATTTCACTGCTTTCAGACTGTTTTCCATACACTGATGGAAGGTTGCTGGCCGGTGAGCCATGGAACTGGTCATCTGTGTCTTCCTGCTGTGTACTTTCTATTTAAAGATGCAATTTGTTCAATTGCACCATCAATTTGGTTGATGCACTTAGACACATTTGGCAGATAACCACTTTCTTGTCCAAAGTGATTAATCCTACTGGAAATCCATTTTTTTGTGAGCCATTAGCCCTCCAGCAGAGAGTGATAGTGATAAATGCACAGAAAGGCAGATAGATTTATCAGCATGCTGGGAAACTAATCTGATTTTACAAGCATGTAAATTTGTCGTTTTTGCAGAGCTGTTCTGTTACAAGAAACAACCAGGAACACTCTTGAGCACACTTGATTAGGGATCATTTGAAAGACACGTTGCATAACAAAGGCCCCCTTTGGTAGCTCTTTGAGGACTAAGCTCTGTGCTGTGAGGGTTTGTTAGGATGCAGGAAGAGGTGGAGGGAGGAGGATGAGTAAATTGTATTTATCTTTGTGTGCTTTGTCTTTCAGAGTACCTAGCAACTCTGCCTAATCAAACACTGTCACACACAGTGGCAAAAGGAGAAATTGTTCTGCTTTCTTTGTTTCTGTTGACACGGTGCCAAAACGTATTTAGAGCATTGCACAAACATAATAGAGAGAGAAAAAGTGATGAAGGGCCATGTTAAAATCTAATTATCATTATGAAATGCCATTGGGGAAGTCTTTGTAATGGCATCACCGAGGTGGCACAATCATTACTGCAGCACAGTGGGAATTTTAAAATCACAAAAGTCGGAGTTTGAAAGTAGCTTAACTCAGAACCCTTCCTCAAATATTGCACTGGGAACACGGAAAAGCAAAGATCCTATTTGAATTATTTGTGCATGGAGAGGCTGACATTTGTAGGACAGTGAGCTTGTCCTTTTTGCACAGTTTGCAGACTAACAAAGGCCCCGTTGTGTGAGAATGTGGAGGAGCCAGGAATGAGTATCCATTGCAGGGCCACCAGGTTTTTCTCCCAGACCCACCTGTGCAATGTTTTCTTCCAGGAGATGGGAACTTGCACTTGAACATCACGGCGGAGTCCTACAGCCATTCCCTGCTGGATGCCATCGAGCCCTTTGTGTACGAGTGGACTGCAAGATGCAGTGGGAGCATCAGTGCAGAGCACGGGCTGGGCTTCAAGAAGAAGCAGTTCATTCAGTACAGCAAACCACCTGAGGCAGTGGTGCTCATGCAGCAGTTCAAAGCCATGCTGGACCCCAAAGGGATCCTCAACCCCTACAAGATGCTGCCCTCAGCTCCCGAGAGCAGCACATGCTGAGGAGCCAGCAGAGCAAGACAGCTCCAGCTCCTTACCTGCACTTGAGCCATAAACACACTGGTGGATCAGCAAGCACGTGGAGTGCTCCATGTTTGATTCTGTTAGTGGGATGGAACAAGTAAAGGAATGTGGTAGTCTTTTCAGGGGTGCCTGCTCTTGCTGAAGAACACACTACTGGGTTTCCTATTTAGTCTGAACATTGAAACCAAACATGGAGATATTGTGTGTGTATGAGTATTCCAACTGTCTTTCCCCTTAGATTTGCTCTGATTTATCAGTGACAGCAGCCAAAGGAGGCATTTTCTCACTTGGGGTGTGCAAGAGAAGCACCAGAGACACAGGAGAACCTGTGGATGCAAATCTTCCAAGTGAAGGTATTGCTTTTCCATGCTTGTTTTATCTAACACATTTATCCCAAAGCCCACACCAGCATCTAGTAATAGCCTCTTTAGTGACACCACCTCCAGGCTGTCCCAAATAAGCATCAGTGTTGTCCCATGTACAGGTTTGCAGTGCTGGAAGGACTGGCCAGAGAAGGTGCTGCAGACCCAGCTTCTGGATTTTGTCAACTGGAGGAGAAATACCAGCAGCCAGGCTGAGGGAAGGGTTCCCAGGACACCTGCCTGGCCAGGGGCAGGCTCTAGGCATGCCAGTATTTCCTGCATCCTTGACTTCCAGTCTGTTCTTCACAGCAAATCATGATTTGCTCTCACAGAGAGGTATAAAATTATCCCTCCCAAATTGGCTGGATAATATCTGGGATAACCCTGAGTGACAATCCAAAAGGACAGGGCTTGGAGCAACCTGGTCTAGTGGAAAATGTCCCTGCCCATAGCAGAGGATAGAATGGGATGGGTTTTAAAGTCCCTTCCAACCCAAACTGCTCTCTGATTCTATGCTGGGAGTGCTGTGGACTCTCTGGAAGGACAAGAGGCCTTGCAGAGGGATCTGCACCTTCGGGCAGTTGCCAGTGGCACAGAATTATTAAATCCACGTGCTGGATTCTGGAGCCAAGGTGGAGCAGAGCTGAGCTGAGTGTAAGTTGGGAGAGGAGTGGCTGGGGAGCAGCCCTGCTGGAAGGATCTGGGGGTGCTGGTTGGCAGCAGCTCAGTAGGAACCATTGCCAGGAGGGCAAATAACATCCTGGGGGCACCTGACACAGCATGGTCAGTGGGTCAGGAGAGGGGATGGTCCAGCTGTGCTCAGCCTCACCAGAGTGCTCCAGCCTTAGAGGTGATGGGAAGGTGCTTGAGTGTCCAGGAAAGGAGAAGCACTCTGGTGCTGGGGCTGGAAGGCATGTCCTGGGAGGAGGCTGTGGGCTCTGGGTTTGTCTGGTTTGGGGAGAAGGGGGCTGAAGGACAACCTTATTCTCCTCTGGAGCTTCCTGAGGAGAGGGCATGGAAGGGCTGATCTCATGGGAATGCTGATTCCAAAACAGGGCCAGGGGAGGTTGGACATTAGAAAGTGTTTCTTTATAGAGCATATAATCAAATACTGCACCAGGCTTCCTGAAGAGGAGGTTGATGCCCCAGACTGTCAGTGTTTAAGAGGTATTTGAGCAATGATGTAACTCTAGGACAGCCCTGAACTGGTCAGGCAGTTGGACCAGATGATTGTCCTAAGTTCCTTCCAGCTGAACTGGAACATGTTCTCTTCTAACATGGAGGGTTTTGTTGGTTTTGGGGTTTGGTTTTATGTGCTACAGTCTGTTTTGAAATAAGAGACTGTAATTTATGGTTTGTTGTACAAAACCACATTGTCACCCTTCTGCTACAGAGGGCAGCAAATCATTCATCTCCTGGCTTACTTAGTGTTTGCTGGTCATATCCATATTTACTGATACATGTCACTCTTAACCCAGGCTCTCTTGTATCCAAATGAAGCAGGTGACGATAAGAAAGAGCCAGGGGATTTGCCGAAGGTAAATAGTGTCACTAACCTGAGCACCTTTTACAACAAAAGGATGTTTTCTGTCAACATGGGGGAAGCAGTAGATGTCAGCAAAGCCTTTGACTCTCTTCCCCACAATCTTCTCCAGCCTGGACAGGGATTTGAGCAGCCTGGTCTAGTGGAAGGTGTCTCCTGCCCATGGCAGGGGGATTGGAACAAGATGAGCTTCCAACCCAAACCATCCTGTGATTCTATGATTCTCCTGGACTACCTGGGTTAGCCACAAGACAGGTTATCAGCTGGCTCAGGCTGTGCTCAGAGGGTGCCAGTTGATGGCTTTTACTCAGGTGTACTGGTTTGGGAAACCTTATTGAGTGCCATGAGAGTAGAAAGGTGGTGTCTAATGCAGTAACCATCTTCTCCACGATATGCTTTGCAGTGATGCTGGCTCTTCCACAGGGCAGTGAAATAAATGTTCCATCCAGAGCCTTGTTCTTTGAAGAAAAATCATCCTGAAGAGTGTTTTCTTCTGTTTTAAGGCAGAACACAATCCCTACAAGGCTGTTGGATTGCACTGAGCATGCTGGCTTGTGCTCAGCAACGTGTTGCAACACCCTTCTCAATACAGTTCTAAGATCACACCTCTCTCAGCTTGGCCACATGGGTGCTTTTGACAGAAATACCTCCATATATCACATGGCCTGCCAGTATCTAGTCCTGCTCTCCAGGCTTGTCTGTTCAACCCTTTCTTTTCACTCTGGCACCTTCCCCACCTCTCCCTTCATCCCTCAAGACCAGTCAGAGAGGAGCTGATTGTCCTCTTCTGAGGTGAAGCAAAGTGAACAATGCCATCATTAGCAAATATGAAATATGGAAACCATATTCAAGCATTGGAAGGGCTGCCCAGGGAGGTGGTGGAGTCCCCATCCCTGAGGTGTTAAAGGTGTTAAAGGAATACCTGGATGTGACACTCAGTGTTCTGGGCTAGTTACAACGTGGGCATTGGTCACAGGCTCAATTCAATGGTCTTGGAGGTCTCTTCCAACCCAAATGCTTCTGGAATTCTGTGGCCCTGTGAAGAGAGAAGACAGCCCATGCAACACAGCCTGTGCTGCTTGGGTGTGGGGTGATGAAAAAAATATGAGAAGTCCCTGATGTCGTTGGAGAAGAAATATGCAGGATTTGCTTTCTGGCAGAATAAGCTGGTGCAGCTCAATCTTTCCAGATCAGGCTGTTTATATTTTGTGCCATTTTCCTACACTATTCTTTATCTTTTTCCCCCTAAACTACTGACCATCACTGTTTAAATACAGGCTTTCCACATGAAAGGCTCTTTTTGGGAAGTGGAACTTTCCACACTTCTCTTTTTTAGCTGTGTATGGAGAGGGTGATCGGGAGGGAAATACACAACCCTGCGCTGTGGCCAGGGAAGTTCTGGCACAGCTCCATTAAACCATCTTCCTTAAACCTGAAGATCCTAAAGCTCCGTGTAAGTTTTACTGTTTCACTAAACAATAGAGCAGTTCCCTGAGGGAATACAAGGGAGGAGTTAGTGAAGGGTTATTTTGTAATATCTTTGCTAGACCTTACTTCTGTGCTCTCAGTGATGGTTTCACATAGTGGTACACTATTGTTTATAGGAGGGAGAGACAGGGTGGGTGCATGTATCTGTATTTTTAGAAAGAATCATTGTGACAGGAATTTCTTGTCCAAAATTATAATTTTTCAGGGCTAGACTTAAATACTAGAATATTGTGGGTGCTCCACACTTAGAACCAGTGGTCTTCTGGCACAGTAAGGACTTGGCTCTCTCTGCTGGTTTTGCCTTTCTCTTGTACTGGTTTATGGCTGGGATAGAGTTGATTTTCTTCACAGTGGCTGGTCTGGATCTGTGTTTGGATCAACAATGGAAGCACAGGAATGTTGTAGCTGTTGCTGAGTGGTGCTTGCACAACATCAAGGTCTTTTTTGCTCCTCACCCTGCCCCACCAGCAAGGGGCTGGGGTGTGCAAGGAGCTGGGAGGGGACATGGCCAACCCTGAGCAGGTCTCCCACACCGTAGGAGGACTGAGCAGTAAAAGCTGGAGCGGGAGGAGGAAGGGGGTTGTTCCCAAGTCACCGTTACGCGTGATGGAGCCCAGCTTTCCCGGGGATGGCCGAACACCTGCCTGCAGCAGGGAATTAATTCCTTTTGATTTGCTCACATGAGCAGGTTTTGCTTTTACCTGATAAACTCTCTTTATCACAACCCAAGATTTGTTGCGTTTCCACCTTCTGATTCTCCCCATCTTGCTGCAAGGGGCTGACCTCCCCCAGGGCCTGGCCCCCAACAGGAAGCAGAGGCAGGGTGGAGTGATGAATCCAGCATGCCACCCCAGGTCACTAATCCTGTGTCACCTGGCTGCCCTTCCCTGCCCCTGTCTCCCAGCAGCCCACCCCCACATGAAGACAGGTATTCGTGCCTGGCACCACTTATTTTTTTTGGCGTAACCAAAGCTGACGATTCGTGTACAACACCCCAGGAGAGAGCAATGAATCGATTGTAAAAGTGTAAAAAATGGGCTTTTGTGATCTGTGGGCTCTACGAGCTCCTGAGCGAGAAACAGCACAGCTGACGTGTGTAATGTAACAGGAGAAAGAGGTCGCTGAAATGTGCCCCCCCTGCCAGCAGCAGCTGGTGCTGTGCCAAGAGTAACCCTAGAAATTCTCTATAAAAGAGCACATTGACTCAGGTTCTACCAAGAAACTCAAGGAAAGCAACCCTACACCTTGCTAATCTCTGCATCTTGGTAAGCACTGGAGTTGGGGCTGGTCTGGGGAAGCTGTGATTTAAAAAGAAATGCTGTGTATTTGGGTGCTGTGGAAATGTAGGTGAAGGATCCCGGAGTGGTGAGGATTTGGCTGTTGATGGGGCGTGTTGGGCCAACAGTATACAAGGTTTAGAAAGGAGGCACTGCATGTGGAGAGAGAAAGGGGACCACCAGGAGGTGCATGGAGCATGGCATGGCTGGAAAAGATCAAAAGCAACAACTCAATCCCTGCTAATCCAGGCTGGGAGATGTGAGTACACTTTTTGTTGCCCAAATGAGGAGAGCGTGGGCTTTATCCTGGCATGGGGAGTGGGGAGATGACCCCATCTCCAGATCTGCAGAACAAATGCTGCACTCCCAGGGCAAACTGCAACCATCAAACCCAGTTTGTGAAGTGCTGGTGTACAGCAGCCTCAGTGGAATCTAAAATTCCTACATAATATGAAGTGTAACAGCTGTTAAAAACACCAGAGATAAAGTATAAAATAATGCCCCTTCAGGGGCAAGAGTTCTCTTTCCCAAGGCCTGGATACAGCCAAGTATGTTAAGCTCTTAACCTCCAGCTCAGTAATTGCATTTTTACCTAAAAGTTTGAAGTCTAAATGTTTTAAGAGGAATTTTCTGTAGGTGTTTTGCTGTTGTCTCTAATTTGCTCTTGCCAAATGTGTCTGGCAGGGAAGTCCTGTCCTTACCCACCGAGCAAGAAGCAGAGAGAAGGGACAGCAGGCACTAACCGTGGCCCCTGTCGATGTGATGTTGTGCAGGGTGACAAAGGTCCAGTGCCCTCCAGCAGCTCCTGCCCAGATCCTGCTGTGAGCCCCTGGCGCCTCCCTCCTGCAGCCAGCAGAGAAAAGGATCCCCACTAAGGAATCCCTGTTAAACTTTTCCTTCCCGGCAAAGCTGCTGCGAACGCTGTGTCCCGAGGCAGCTCTTTATACCTGTGTTGATGTCCTGCCATACCAGCGCTTTTCATGGCTTATTAATTAACTCCCACCCACTCCTGGGAACACCTAGCCACTCCCTTTGTCCTCACCTATCCCAGCCGTTTATAGCAGTGAAGGGATGCTAGAAATAGAGACGTGGCCACTAAGAGCCAGAGGAGACAAACAGGCACTGGAGTCGATTTGCAAAGGAGATATTTCCCAGCTTGCAGCAGCATGAAAAGCCCTGGGTGCACTCCAAGGTAAGGGCAGAGGGAGCTGAGTGCTCGGGGTGCTGAATTAAAACTTGCTTTGCAGGAAGGTCTGGTTCAAGTAATCCCTGGAAGTTGTTAATAAGCTATAGAGTTAGTTACAGTTTGTTCCAGGAAAGAGATTCATTTTGCCATTAATATTTCTTGCCTGTGTTCCAGGTCTTTTTAATTTAAAAGAACCTTGTTAGTTTGATGCAGATGTCTGTTATTTTTGACTTAAGCCAAAGAAACAAGAAGGGGGTCCCAAGCCTCAAAGCATCCATAGCTGTACCTATAAGAGAAGTAGTTTTCTATGTTTTCTTCCCAGAGGGGAGATAGCACAGCACAGGCTGGAAAGGCAAGTGGAGCCTCTGGCACCAGCCCTGCCAAGTGTTCCATGGGTTTTTTGGCTTCTTAGAATATTGTGTCTTAGCAATCAGCTCCCAAGTGCTTCTCCAAGGTTTCCCAGGCTCATTCATGTAACTTCAGCGCAACATTCAAGTTGGGGTTTCTCTCTTGAGCTTTGCTTTGCCAGATCTTAGAGGTCTTTTCCAACCTAAACAATTCCATGATGCTGTTCAGGTCAGAGACTTGCAGTGTTGTGGCAAAGAGGGGAGTGTGTGACACTAAGGGAACACAGTTTAAGGCTCCCACAGAGATGTGCCAGGGTGGTGGGTGCCAAGTGGGGGTGAAACCCCAATGCAGATTTGCAGATACAGAATATTCTGAGCTGGAAGAGATCCACAGGGATCATTGAGTGCAATTCTTTGCCCTGCACAGGACAACCCCAAATATCAGACCAAATGTGTGAGAGCATTGTCCAAATGCTTCTTGATATTCTCATAATTTCCATGACATGTATTTGAAGCATAGAGAGCCTGAAATATAATCGTTGTTCTCTGCAGACTTTCAAACACGTGTCATGTCTTACTCATTCTGGAATGAGTACTGGAACCAAGGTCTGGTAACAAATCCCTGTGCTGGCCCTGTGCTGTTTTCTGGGAGAGCAGTCACTGTGTTCAAAACAGAGTGTGTATGCTCCAGGTGAAGATCCTACACGCTTTCTATCAGTAAAAACCTTGAAACATTTCAAGAACTCATTTGTTTCCAAGCACAAGATCTGCAGAAATGATGGAAGCTTGTTGTAAGAGGAGGGAAAACTATCAGTTTTCTCCGTGAGACATTTGTTTATTCAGCCACCTTATTTCCACAAATGTGTGTGGATGTTACACTGGAGCCAGTGACAGCTCTGTGAGTGCAACTGTGGGTGGCTGAGCCCAGGGGGTGATGGGGACAGGACCCCCTGCAGTGGTCAGGTACAGGACTCCATGAGTGCACTGACCTGCACCCTGTGTACCTGCAACCCTCCTCTCATCTCCATTTTGCCACACTCCTCCCTGGGGATCTCCTCAATCCCTGCCCTTGGCTCTCCTCTGGACACCTTCCTCGCTCGCCTTTGCCGGGCTGAGGTGCAGGGCTGGGTCCATGTCACCATTCCTGCTCCCTGGGACGGAAGGCAGATAACTTTCCATCCATCCATCCATCCATCCATCCATCCATCCATCCATCCATCCGTCCGTCCGTCCGTCCATCCATCCATCCATCCATCCATCCATCCATCCATCCATCCATCCATCCATCCATCCATCCATCCATCCATCCATCCATCCATCCATCCATCCATCCATCCCTCCCTCCATCCTAGGCACAGGAACAAGCACCATGCCATGATAATGCACCCCTGGGACAAGAGGCCTGCCATTTCTGCGTGGGGACTGGCACCTGCATGGACCTTGTCCTGCAGAGATCAGTCACTCTTGCTCCTTAAAACTGGCTGTTCCAAGAAGCAACCATAGTTTTGGCCTAGATAATTCAGACCTTCATTCCTCCCTGTGTCTCCACACAAAATGTAGCTTTTGTTTGGTTTGGGGCACATACAGACAAAATGGGTCTACTGAGAGCAGTTAGGCTGGAGATGAGCTCAGTGTGCTGAACGTGTCTGAATATTTGGAGGCACAATGGCACTGTAATCCTTTACTTAAGTAAACAACTATTACAGTACTGTGGGATGCCTTGAGGTGATAAGATGCAGAGGTCTGCATAGCCTGTCTTTTTGCAGCAGAAGGGATTGATAGTTCTTCTAGAACATATTGTGATCCAGATCTGGATGGCTTTGGGTGTTTCTGATTTGTTTGCCCCATAAAACATCACTCAGAGTTGCCATTTTGGGGACACTACCTAAATTAATAAATGGACTGTTACAACACCCATTAAACTCAACAGAAAAGGTGCAGCAGGAGGATGTCAGCTTAGGAAGGACCTCCAGGCAGCCAGGGTGACGTGCTTTGGAAAACCATCACACCAATGGCAGCTTCACTTTACATGGAAGACTGAGAAGATTGGCGGGGGCTGCATGTGGCCTCCTCAGTGCCCATGGGCTCCCCTGCCTTTCTTCTCCCATCTCATCTCCAAGGACAAGGGATTGTCTCACTTCCATCCCCGTAACAGGTCTGGGGCCAAAAAACTAGGACATCCTGATGAAGTCTTGCCTGAAGGTCTGTCTTCAAATTCTGCATGCAGAATCTGCAGCAAATTGCTGTCAGAGGTTGGTACCAGCTATGGTTGAGGGTCTTCCTTGGCTTTGGGAAGGGCTTTTGGAGGAAAGCTTGAATGCTTGCTTGCTCCCTCTGGAGAGTAGAAACCATGAGTGTGACACCATGCTGTAAATTGGGATTATATCTTCTCAAAACAGTGTAAAGCCTCAGCCAGATCTGCTGCATTTTGGGCATTCTGCAAACATGGAATTCACACAGAGTTAAAAAACCTTCTAGAATGAGAGAAGTCAGGTCAAACTTGGTTGTGAAAAATTCCTTTTAGGTGGGTATCAAACCTTCAAAAGATCCTCTCTGTGTCGCAGCTGCAGTGCACTGGTGATGATCATGGTACCATAGGATGGTTTGAGTTGGAAGAGATATTAAAGACCAAACCATTCCAACCCCCTGCCATGTGCAGGGACACCTTGACACATCATGGTTGCTTAATTAGTGCTGGAAAAGACTCCCACCTCATCATTATGCAGCCCTCCCATTTGAAAGTGGAGTGTAATAAATCCATCATAGGTGCTGTTGGGTTATTTGATTTTCTGTCTTGAAAAATAGTATTTATATTGAAAAAGAACCTCAGTTTAATGTTTTTTTTTCCAATCCCCATCTTCTGGAGTGATGTGATTACAGGAGCTGCTCAGGTTTCTCACCAGGGATGTCTTTATACCCCTACAAAGGGCTTGTTTTCTGGTGAATAATCCAGGAGTTTGAATCGTGAATAAGCTCTAAAGCCCCAGAAAACCAAAAGAAAAGCAAAACAAAAGGCAGCCAAGTAGAGCAGGAGGCTGTGGGAATAGTTTAGGCTCTGCCTGAAGCACACTGTGCAAATACCAAAGGCTAAAATTACGAGAGTAATGGTGAAAATGCAATTTCTCACTCTTGCCTCTAACACCAGAGCTGCTGACACAGCTTGGGGGCCAAAGGTGGCTGCCACCACTGAGATGTAAAACTGTGCTCACAGTGATTAAAGTTCCCAAGGGCAAGATGCGTAATGTGGTGGGTTTGGGTAGATAAAAATCCACTGAAACTCTTTTTTTCCAGGCATGTCAGGTGTCTCATCATTTTCAGCCTCTGCCTGGGACTTACCTGCCTCTCAGGATTCTTCCATATGAAGAATAAGAATTACAGGTAAGTGAGGCAGAAGCAAGGCTGCACAGCTTTATGTGCGTGGAGCAGCTGGGACATGACCTCTGACACCTGATTTATCTATCTTGAGGCTTGGGCTAATGCTTGAAGGGTGGTGGCCCAAAACTGGGTCCTAGATCCATGTTTGGGGAAGGAATCAAATCCCAAAGCACAGCCTCTTTCTGGGACAAAATCAGCTGTGTGGGAAAAGAAAAGGGCATTGAGCTGAAGTCTTTGGTAAGCATCTGGAGAAGGGGAGAACTGTCCAGTATCTACACAGGAGGGTTGGGGCTGGTTTGGATGCAGCCTTGGACCAGCTGCAGGTGTGGTGTCAGAGGAACACCTGGCTTTGGCTTTGCCAGGTCTCAGAGAGGGGGTGCAGCACCAGAGAGTCTCTTTGCCCCATCTGTCGCCTTCCTGCAGAATCTCAAAGAGCCACGAGGAGCTGCTGATCCCTCGCACGCCGTGCCATGCCAAGACAAATGTCATGTTCCTCAAAACACACAAGACTGCCAGCAGCACCGTGCTCAACATCATGTTTAGGTTTGCAGAGAGGTACAACCTCACTGTCGCCCTCCCCGCTGACCAGCTCTTCCACCTGGGATACCCGAGGACTTTCCTGGCCCACTTTGTGGAGGGTTTTGAAACCACAGGCCAAAATTACAACATCATGTGCAACCACCTGCGGTTTAACCCCATGGAGGTAAGAGAGCCATGACATCTGTGGAGAAACCTTGTTGGGACAGCAGGACTAACCTCTTCTTCCTCCCACAAATAGGTAAAAAAGGTGATGGCAGCCAACACCTTCTACTTCTCCATCCTGAGGAACCCCATTCCTCTGCTGGAGTCTTCCTACATCTACTACAAGAACAATGTGCCTGCCTTCAGGAGCTCCAGGAATGTGAATGAGTTCCTGGCATCACCCACCAAGTATTACCACCCAGCAGATTACAGGGAAAACATCTACGCCAGGAATATCATGTGGTTCGACTTCGGCTACAATAACAACGCAGAGGATGACACCAAGTACACCCAGGCTGTCCTGGAGGAGATCGAGCAGAACTTCCACCTCATCTTGATAGCAGACTACTTTGATGAGTCCATGATCCTCTTGAAGCACGCTTTGTGCTGGGACCTGGATGATGTGATTTACTTCAAGCTCAATTCCAGAAGCCAGGACACCGTCCAGATGTTGACTCCGCAAAGTGAGGAGCAGATAAAAGCATGGTGCTCGCTGGACTGGAAGCTCTACCTGCACTTCAACCAGAGTTTCTGGAGGAGAATTGAGGAGACCATAGGGCTTGAGGTGCTGGAAAAGGAGGTGGATCACCTGCGGACCAGACAGAAGGAGCTCATGGAGACCTGTCTCTCAGAGCAGGAGGCAGTAGGGAAAGATCACATCAGGAACAAAGCCCTCCTGCCTTTCCAGTCAGGGGCTGCAAATATCCTGGGTTACAACCTCAAACAAGACTTGGACAACAGGACTCTGAGAACCTGCCAGAAAATGGTCATGCCAGAGCTCCAGTACACATCCTACCTTTACGCTGTCCAACACCCGCACAAGAAGAGGAAGGAGCTGGGATTGCCATTGCTGTGGACCAGCCTCCAGGAGAAGATGCAGCTCCCAGTGTCCAACTAGGACATGTGGAACCCACTGTGGCTTCCCACCTGTCCCGGTTTGGACAGGTATTTCCCAAGAAAGGCGGGAGCCTCCCTTGGAATGAGAAATGTGAACCCCCCTTCCCTCCGAATTAATAATATTTTGAAATCAAGGGGCTCTCAGGCAAAAGATAGGGAAATAGGAATAACAGATCTTTACTAAGTATTTATATGAGGTAAACAGACAACAAATGTAACAAAACCAGAACCAGAGAACCCACTGGCAGCCCGGGGCGGCGGTGGCCACGTGGTCCGGCCGGGACCGGGAGAAATGAGTTCGAAATCTCGGGATCCTCCGGTGAAAAGAGTTCCCGTGGGTGCCTCGGCAGGCGGGGTGGAGGTGCGAGCTGGCGCGGCTGGAACTCGGAGCGGCGCCGACGAAACGGCGGGGCCGGCGCGGCAGCGGCCACGCGGTTCGGCCGGGACTGGAGAAAGACGGGCTCGGGATTCCCGGGTGAAAAGAGTTCCCCTCTCAGCGAGACACCAACGGGACACCAACCTCTGCGGCGGCAGGAGAAAGACAGGCTGGCCTGGAACTGCAGCGATGAGNTTCTCTAAAACCGTCGACACCACTGCTTTGCATCACCCCTTGTCTGACATGTAACTGACCCACAGGACTCTTGTGCATGAAGGGGAGGTAGTGGGGGCTTTGTTCAGGGTCACCGGGTTGGTGGTTGTTCTCTTTTTGGGGACCTTGAGCCAAAGGCTTTGCATTGGCCAGATCCTGGGTGATCCCACCTGCCTGCTCCCAACTGGAGAGAGCCAGGCTGGCTGCAGCTGGCCTAGACATTCCAGCCTTTTAATCATTAATCACAAGCGTGATCATTTGCCTTCATCTGATTTGATTTGATATCCATCGTTACATCCAGTCTGGTCACAGCTCACTGGAGCAAGTCCTGATTTGGAGGGTTTAGGGGAGGGGGAGGGAAGTGAGGGGAGTGTGACAAGGGCACACAGGGCTCGAAGGAGCGGGAGGGATGGTGGGTGTCCCATCCAGCAGCAGCCACACTCATTGAGGACTAACCACCAGATGCTGCTGGGGCTGCCTTTGGCATGGGAGTCCCAAGCATCCTGCCCAAAGCCAGGCAGGCTGGCTGCCTTGCCCAGTGGAATGTAAGCTGTGCCTCTCATGTCTGTCACCAGGTGAATGGGCCTCTGTCCCATGTGGGAGAGGTCAGTGCTCCCCTGGGAGGAGGTTTTGTGGTTTTGCCCCTTGCTCTCAGGCAAGGGTCCCTGGGCATGGATGTTCCTTTGGGTGCAGCATCCCTGAAACCATTTATCAGCAGATGCTTTTTTGGAGCTCCCCTTGCTGTGATGGCCAAACTCTCCAGCATGGAGTAGGAGGGGATGGAGTGAGGCACAGCTTTGGGCACACCAGTGCCATTCAGGTTCCCACTGCCATCCTGACCAGCACGAGCAGGAGGAGATGCTGGCTGAGCTTTAAAACACTCGGGTTTTGTCAGTGTCAGTTGGCACTGACAGGTGTGTTGGGAACAGGTGACAAGCAGTGACACCAAATCCATTGGGCTTGGTGCTACCATCCTCACAAACCTTCCTGGCACTGCCACAGCAGTGGGGCCCTGGATGGCAGGATGGGGCCACTTGGCTGGCAGTGTTGCCTTGGGGGTGAAGCTGTGGGGCAGTAGCTCCAGCTGGGAAGCAGGAGTGATCCTGTCAGGGGGAAAGGGGTGAGAACCAGAGCCAGGATTTTCCTCAGCTGTGTTTAGCAGCTGAGGCAAGGGTTAACCAGCCCAGGTGTCCAGCAGGAGCAACTCAGATTAACAGCACTTTCACGGTCCCCTGCTACAGGAACCCTCACTAAAATTAACCCGAGGCTTGGGAGGCTTTTGTAGCAGCCAGGCAGAGCTGCTGGAGCCACACGTGGTCACGCTGGGCCGACCCAGGGTGCTCTTCCCGAGCAGTTCTTCAGCCTCTGCCTCAGTTTTCCCCTTGGAGCTTCTGATCTGTGATGTGTCATCATTTTGTCAAGCCGTTTTAAACTGGTGACAGAGATGGAATATAGGTATAAGAAAAGCTTCTTAGCAGCTAACCTCTATGTAGGTGGGAGTCCTGGGAAGGTCGGGGGTCCTGGGAGGACTAGGGGTCCTGGAAATGCTGGGTGTCCCACAAGGGCTGGGGATCCAGGGAAGGTTGGGGTCCCGGGAAGGCTGAGGATCCTGGAAAGGCTGGGAGTCCTGGGAGGGCGGGGAGTCCACAGAGGGTTGGGGGTCCTGGGAGGGCTGGGACCCTCTGGACCACAGCCCCCGGGCTGGGGAGCTCAGGGCAGGGTGGCCTGTGGTGATCTCGGGCTGAAGCCCCTGGCCAGGGAAGCCTAGCCTCTCCCAGCCTGCAGGCAGGAGATGCAGTGCCCACCCTACGGGTCCCCTTGCTTGCCCTCCCGGGGTCCAAGCAATGTGGCTCGGCAGCCGCAGGGCCCCCGGCTCTGCCCGGCTCCATAACAGCGCCTTTGTGCCACGGGCGCCGCACCAGCGCCACTGCTGACTCAGGGATTTTTCCCGGGCACCACCGTGGGAGCCCCGTGACCCACAGGAGGGGGGACCCTGCGAGGGGAGGGGGTGGCAGCGAAGCAGTGAGGTGACAGCTCTGCGGAAAGCCGGCGACCGCGGGGGCCGAGGGACAGAGGGGACGCTCCGGCTGAGCAGGACACGGTGAGTGCCTTCGCTTTCTCCGGGGGGTGTTGAATCGGCAAAAGCTCCACAGGTGAGAGTGGCTGGTGGCTGCTCCAGCCGAGCCTGGAGTGGATGTCCATCTCCTTCTGTGGAAGGGAAATGTAGGGACAGCTGGGGTAAGCTGGGGACAGCTGACCTGTCTCCGAAGGAAAGACATCTGGGGACAGCTTTCACCCACTGGAGACCCCACTGTCCCTGCTGAGCACCTCAGGTTCCCCTCACAGAGGAGGGGGAACAAGGGGCCAGCTGGGACCATTGCACTGGAGGCACCAGAGGCACAGGAACACTCCCTGCCCCTCACAATGAGCCTGGGCTGCTCCGGGGATCTCATCTGTGGGCTCTGCCCTCCCAGTGCCCGCTGGAAGGGAGCATGGAGCTGCAGGTCTCACCCTGCTCTTTGCTCACTTAGCCTTGATTTCCTGGACAAGCATCTTAAAGATCAAATTCATTTTATTTCATTTTATTTTGGGGTCCCCAGCTCAGCCTCCTCACTGGTACCCTGTTCCCTGGCCCACCTCTGAACTGCGGTGACTTGCCAGCGCACATTCAGCCCCTCTCTGCCCCGGTCCTGCCCCTCAGCCCCTGCTCCTGAGGGGTTACCCACACCCAAACCCACCAAGTTAAACCCTAAACCCTTCCAAGGACAGCCCAGTGCCCCTGGCCATCCCCAGCAGCCGATCCCCACACCTTCCCCAGCCTCCCACATCCTTCTGCTGCAGCTGCCATGGGCTCCCGGCACTTCCCCGCCCGGACTGTGCTCTTTGAGAAGGAATCCAACGGTGTCACGTATCGAGTGCCCGCCCTGCTCTACCTGCCCTGCGTGGCCAAGCTGCTGGCGTTTGCCGAGGAGCGGCTCAGCGCGGACGATGCTCACGCCAACCTGCTGGTGCTGCGCCGCGGCACCATCTACGGCAGCTACGTGGAGGTGGGACAGGGAGTGCACCCAGCGTGGGGGGGCCGGCCCGGGGCTGCCCTCATCGCGTGTGGGGCACAGCCAAGCTCCTGCAGGCAGCCACGTGGGGAGGGGGAGGCTGGCTTGGGAGGGGTGAATCACAGAGTCATAGATTGGTTTAGGTTGGAAGGGACCTCCAGGGCCATCTCGTTCCATGTCCTGCCATGGGCAGGGATACCTTCCACTATCCCAGGCTACTCCAAGCCCCATCCAACCTGGCCTGGAACACTGCCAGGGAAGGGGCAGCCACAGCTGCTCTGGGCAAAAAGTGGGACAGTCCTTACCCCTCTCATCCCTCTGTGTCCTCTCCCCACCCTCCTCCTCCCTGGGCAGTGGGAAGACATGCGTGTGCTGGAGACGGCAACGCTGCAGCACCATCGGTCAATGAACCCTTGCCCACTCTACGACGAGTTCACGGGTACCCTCTTCCTCTTCTTCATCACCGTGCTGGGCAGGACGCCCGAAGCCTACCAGATTGTCACTGGCCAAAATGTCACCCGCCTCTGCTGTGTCACCAGTGCTGACCAGGGCCTGAGCTGGAGCACAGCCACAGACCTGACGCAGCAGGTCATTGGCGCAACCATCAAAGGTACGCAACCACAGCGGGGTGAGGAGAGGGGAGAGCAGCCAGCAAGGGGGTGGCCCTGGGGTTTGGCCTCCTGGAGCCACCAGTGGCATCGCTGGGGATGACTTTGACATAGGAATCCCACAAGCTTCCAAAAAGTTGGAAGAGGACCTCAAGCAGAGGGGAGAAGGGATGGAGAGAGTATCCATATGACTTACTGGGGGTGGGGAGGAGATGGAAAAGCCATGGGTAGGACCATGTGTGAGGGCAACCAGGCAGCACTGGGCTCTGTTGCCCTCCCATCCCACCACTGAGAGGAAGCCATGGGGACTCTTCTACACTGGGTGTGGCAGGGCACCATGGTGGTCATTCTTTACCCCATCCCACCTTCACCTATCCCATCTCCGCTCCCCAGACTGGGCAACATTCGCGCTGGGCCCCGGGCACGGGATCCAGCTGCGTTCCGGCCGGCTGCTGGTGCCGGCCTACAGTTACCACATCGACTGCAAGGAGTGCTTTGGGCAGCTCTGCAAGACCACCCCACACTCCTTCGCCTTCTACAGCGATGACCACGGCCGTGGCTGGCGCTTCGGGGAGTTCATCCCCAACCTGCAGACAGGCGAGTGCCAGCTGGTCTCAGTGGATGAAGAGGATGGGTCCAATGTCCTCTACTGCAACGCCCGCAGCCCCTTGGGCTTCAGGGTCCAGGCGCTCAGCACAGACGACGGGGCCGTCTTCCACGGGGGGCAGCTGGTGCAGCGGCTGGTGGAGCCGCCCCATGGCTGTCACGGCAGCGTCATTGGCTTCCCCGCACCACTCGTGTACGTCCCCTCTGCCTCCCGGGACACCCCGACGCCCCACCGGGGCTCAGCTCGCTGGCTGCTCCCTGGAGCGCTCCGAGGGTTTCGGCACCAGCCCACCCGACAAGCAGGAGGTGCCGAGCTGCCCACTGGCAACCACCGT
This sequence comes from Notiomystis cincta, assembly GCA_013398075.1. NCBI lineage: Eukaryota > Metazoa > Chordata > Aves > Passeriformes > Notiomystidae > Notiomystis > Notiomystis cincta. The sequence continues at coordinate 219,167 of VZRX01012887.1, read as the reverse complement.
GAGCCAGATGAGCCTGATGAGGATTGTCCCACCCCAGGGCATCATGATGATGCCCAGAGCGTCACCTTGGTCCAGGGGAACTCTGCAGCAACCCCCAGCCCCACTCCCTTCTTCCAAGCACCAACCTGGATCCTCTACTCCCACCCCACCAGCTCCATGTCGCGGGTCAACATGGGGGTTCACCTGAGCACCTTCCCCAGGGACGCAGAGAGCTGGACAGAGCCCTGGGTCATCTACGAGGGCCCGAGCGCTTACTCGGACCTGGCTTACATGGAGCTGCCCTACAGGGAGGTGCCGGTAGCCGGCGGCACGGCCATCGCCTTCGCCTGCCTCTACGAGAACGGGATGCGGTCTCCCTATGAGCAGATCTCCTTCAGCATGTTCACCCTGCACGATGTGCTCCAGAACATCCCCCTGACAGCCGCTGCTCCCCGGCAGCGCCGCAGCCCCGCGCGCCGCAGGAGGAAGGGGATGCGAAGGAGCTGCCTCATCTCCTAGAGCCCCCCCAGCTCAGCTCCACCTCTCAGTGCTGGATCTGGGAGCAGCAACCCATAGCCTGGGTCCTGCCATCATCCAGCACGGCCGCATCACACAGAGGGGTGTTACTGTTCCCCAAATGGGCTTTATCTCATTTTTATTGCTGTTTTTAAAATTCTGTATTGGTTGGCTGGGAAAGCTTCTGTCCCCAGCCCAGGCTCCTCTCCAAGCAAGACCCAGCTCTGGAAACAGATTTTGGGGGGCAGCAGCAGCAGTGCAGGAGGGAGGCAGCTGGGGTGCTGGCTCAGAGGAAGGTGGTGCTCCAGCAGTGCCATACCTGGCTCGAGGGCTTTCCTCCCCTTGTTACAAATAGTTATGCTATATAAATTTGTTATATAATGTTAAATTCTTTTTCATGAAAAGACTTTTTCTCAGTGGTCTCTCTGAAGTCACTGTGAGGGTTTTGCTGGGGTAGAGCTCTGTTTCTTCATCGTAGCTCGGATGGGGCTGGGTTTTATATTTGGGCTGATGATAAAGACTGTTTGTGTTGCATTGCTTGTCTGTCCAGGCTTTTAGTTCTCTCTCTTTGTTATTGTCCTTTTCATTACGATTTATTATTATTATTTCAATTATTAAAGTGTTTTTATGTCAACCCAGGAGATGTCTCACTTTCACCCCTCCATTCTCTCCCCCTCTCACAGGATGGGGATGAGTGGCTGGGTGGTGCTCAGGTGCCAGCTGGCGTTCAGCCACCCCAAAGGCCCAGTTATGTCTAATCTGGTCTGGGATTTGGTTTTTTAATGTGCCATCACTGCTCTCCTCTGCCCCTTGTCATTCTGGCTCAGAGCCACACTGGGTCTTGTAAAGGTCATGGGGAGGGGGTTGAGCACAGGAGTGGGGTCCTGTCCCTGGGAATGAGCAGCAGCTGCTCCTGGCACTTGTGTGTGGGTGAACTTTGGGAGGCTACACCTCAATTCCAGCTCTGCTTCCCCCAGCATGATTCCATCCAAATGCCCCAGCTTGGCTCCTCCGGTCTCCTTCACCTCTCCTGCCCTGTTGCAGGTGACAAACACCAGCTCAGCTGTCCTAAATATGAACTGATTAACAAAAGGGTCCAGCTCTTCAGTCTGCGACACCACCATGGCTCATTTTGCACCAGGGTGGGTGAAGGCTGACAAGTGACAGACAACATGGAGAATAGAAATTTTCAGTTCCCTTGAAGTTGTAAACAGAACTTAAAGACTAACTAACAATTAGATAAAAGGGTGTAAAAGTGGACACAAAGGATGCTTAAGTTAGCTGAAACCAGTGGAGAAAGAGGTAATGAGGAACATAGTGACTTTTGTGTAAAGTTATGTAACAAGAAACAGTAGCGCATGCCCTGAGAGAAGTTCAAAGCAATGTCACAATTTTGGGGGCACTCAGTGAGTACAACCACCAGACACCCCTTTAGACAACCCTCTAGGACCATAAAGGGGCTTCCAGTAAGGTGCAGAGCCATGTAACTTGCTTCTAGGAAAGTGATGTTTGCATCTTCTCTGGGAAGTCCCTTGTCAGTGTCTGTGTCTGATCATGATGGAACAAACACCCCGTTGTGAAGCTGCACGGCTCACATTTGATCAGAGGAGATACCCCGTGTGTGATCAGAGGAGATACCCCGTGTGTGATCAGAGGAGATACCCCGTGTGTGATCAGAGGACACATCCTGTGTGTGATCAGAGGAGATACCCCGTGTGTGATCAGAGCACACATCCTGTGTGTGATCAGAGGAGACATCCCGTGTGTGATCAGAGGAGATATCCCATGTGTGATCAGAGGAGACATCTTGCGAGTGTCCAGCCCTGTGATAAAGAATGCCTGCTTTCTGATGCTTCAAATTGTGTTACAAAATTGCTTCTCTGCCTCATTTCAGTATCACGAGGAGTGGCTGAGGAGCTGCTGGGCTCATGCCGGGCGCTGGAAGTTAAGTCCTCACCTCCAGCCCTTACCGGGCAAGTTTCCCACTCCAAACGGCCGCCAGTCCCAAGGGAAGGGGAATGGCCCGGGCCGGGGGATCTGCACAGGAGCAGCCCTGGCACATCGGCCCCAGCCCCTGCTTCAAACCTGGGCTGTCCGTCCCCCACGGGGCTCTGTCCGTCCCCCACGGGGCTCTGTCCGTCCCCCACGGGCTCTTACCGGGCTGGTGTCCCCGCTCGGGCCGTGCCCCCTCCGCGGTGTGTGCCAGCAGCCCGGGGTGACACCTCCTCGGAGCGGCGGCCTCCTGGCACTGCCACTGGCCCTACTTCCTCTCGCAGAAGCCACAGAGGCAGCCAAGGCAGCCATTGAGGATCTGGAGCAAGGCCAGCACCATCTCGGCCACGCTGATGAGCAGCAGGAGGGAGAACAGGACGACGTGCCAGGTCACAATGCCCTCGGGCTCCAGGCAGATGCTCCAGGTTCTCCGGTTGTATAGGTAGTTCTCAGCCCTGTGTGACAGGAAGGGGAGAAGCTGCAGGATGCTGCCTGCAGCAGTAACAGAATCCCATTGCTTTCTGCCATGCAGAATTCCCCAGACACCCCTTCCTTCATCCTGAGGATGAGCAGGGTTGGGGAGGGGGGTGGTGATGGAGATGGGAAAGCACCATGTAGAAATCCACAGAAGGTGAGGACTTCTTGAGCTACCAGGATCTTGC
>VZRX01012887.1:182918-215997 GCA_013398075.1 Notiomystis cincta | reverse complement strand
CACCCACCCACCCCACCACCTTAATTAATCCACTTAATTAGCAATAAATTGATGAGGCAGCACTGGTGATTCAGCCCCTCACCTGGCAGCAGGCCCCTGGTCAATGGCATCCAGGAAGGGGTAACTCCAGAGGGCTCCGTGCCCGAGGCCGAGCTCGGAGGTGTTGGAGAAGCAGAGGGGGCCGTTGCTCAGCCCCACCCCGGACAGGACGAAGCAGGCGGCAGCACCCAGGAGCGCCAGCTTGGAGAGCACCACGGAGACGAACGCCTGTGGGAGCACCCACGGGGGACACAGAAAGTCAGGGGGGATCCAAAACACCCCCTCAGGTTGTCAGCAGACTTTGGGAGGAGGGAGGAGGATGAGGGTGGAGCCATCACTGGGGTGGGCAGCAGCGGGCGGAGAGGAGGGATCGGGAGTGAGCTGCAGCGCTCCCGTGGAGGGAGCCCTGTGCTCTGGGCAGGTGGCACCTGCCAGGGCCCCTCAGAGGCCATTGGACCTGCCAGGACCTGCGGTGGGAGAGGGGCACCCACCACTCCCCGCCACGGGACCATGAGAAAGGGGTCTGAGACCCAGCACAGGAGAGGGGGACCCGTCACAACCGCCCGTGGGGCCGTGGCAGAGGAGGATCCGCTGCCTTACGTTGTGGCGGGTGCCGCAGTCGGAGCAGCCGGAGCACTGCCACCCCAGCGCCGTGACCTGGGTCGCTGCCAGCAGCACCTGCAGGGGCAAATGCACAGCTAGGGGACAAAGGGGAGCCACCTGCCCCGCTCCATCCCTCCGTCCCTGCTCCGGAGCCGGGTGCATCCCGCAGGACTCACGGCGATGCCGCCTCCCCAGACGCCCGGCACGGCCTTGGCGTGGCTGCTGATGTGCCCCTCCAGCAGGTACTTGGATGCTCCAGCAGGGAAGAGCAGGAGGATGCTGGCTGCCATGGAGAGCGTGCCCAGCACCAGCAGGCAGGGACCCACGATCCGGCTGCACTTCCCCACACACATGGCTGTGTCCTGCGTGGGAACGGGGAGGAAGAGGAGGAGAGGAAAGGGCTGCATTTGGCCCTGCAGTGCCCCAAGGCTTCCCCACCTCAAGCCCATCTCACAGCTGTGGGTGGGTGGGAGTTTCTGGGTTGTGCTTTTGGGTCTCAGCCCCCCCCGCTGGCACTGCCCCTACTTGAGGGCAATTTCCAGTGGAAATTCTAACACCTCTTTCCCACACCAAACCCCAAGAGCAGTGCAACCACAGGGTTGGCCCTTCCAAAACGTGTCCCAGCTCATGGCAGGGGGAGATGGTCTTTAAGGTCCCTTCCAGCCAAAACCAGTCTGAGGTTCTGTGAAAATGTAACTGCAGGGAACCAACCGCCCACCACAGATCAGTTTGGCTTTCAGTGTTTACAATGAGCAGAAGGGAGCCAGGAATGAAGCAAAATCCTTGTACAAGGGCTTGTGAAAACACATCAGTCTCCAATCAAACCCGACAGCAATTCCATCCCTGTCACACAATAGTCCTACCATAGGTCTGAGTATGATGAAACCAATTGAATTTAATTAAGAAAACATTATTAACTCTTCTACAGTTCCACTGGCATTTTATTAAGTTGTAAGTTTATCTAGAAAGCACCTGCCTGTCTCCAGGTGATACCTTGTCCAAAATTGCCTCTCTTCTGTACCTACAGGACCCTCACCTTGAACAGGATGTCCATTGGCCACTCTGGGACTGCTGCAAACAGCATGGTTTGCTGTTGTCCTGGCTCCCAGCTGTTTTCTACCCTGAGTTCTTTTTGCTTGAAGTTTGGCTTATACATTTTCCCCTTTCCTGGTAGATTGCAACCCATTTTGCACAAGTTCCCCGGGTCAAGCTGTTTCTCACTCTGCCTGATTTTTTCCCCGCTCTGGCTCTGGCTTTGCAAAGCAGAAGTTGGTTGTTTCTGTGGGCAGAGCCTCCTCAGCCCCTCAAGCAGGACTCAGCACTGGGGCAGCACTTCCAGCCTGGCACAGCCCAGGGGCTGGGGGACACCAGTCCAGCAGGGGCTGCTCAGGACAAGCCACACCAGTCCCAGCAGGACACTGGGCAGGGCTGAGCGAGGAGGAACAGGGCTGTGAGACCTGTGTGGAGAGGACATGAGCCAAGACACCTGAGGTGGACCACCAGCTCCACCCATCCTAGAATCTCACCTCTCTTGATTTCCATCCTCCCTGCCCTGGTTATAGGGAATTTAGGGCCTCTTGCCCTCAGTGAGGTCCTGCCTGTAGTCCAGGGATTGTGTGCAGTTGTTTCCCCCCACAGCCATGAGTACCCAGTGCTGAGTCCCACCTCTGCACCATGGAGAACCTTCTGGAACAGCCTCTACTCCTCTGAGCTCACAGCCTGGGCTCTCACCAGCCAGAGCCTTTCTACACATCTTCCCTCAACCTCCCCAAGGACTCTCCTTGCCCACCACTGCTGCCTTCTCCCTGAGGATGGCAGGAGGTCTCTTTCCCCCAGGAAGCTCCCATGGCCCCTCAAAATCCCCCTGAGCAAGCGGCTCCTCAGCCAATACACACAAACAAACCCCTGTGCAGGGGAGGCAAAGCCAAAGTGCAGGGTCCTGTGCCCATCAGGACCCCCTTCTGCTGGCACATCTCCATGGCCAAAAGCACAGAGATTCCAGCCCAGGGAACTTGTCCTCCCTGCTTCCCAACTTACCAGGGAGTGATGCCACGCAGAGCCAGCAGTGTCCACCCCTCGGACGAGCCCTGTGCCGGAGGCATCACCCATGGGTGACTATTTATGACACCTCAGTGTGTGATCCCTTCCCCTTCTCCCCCAAGGGCCGCCCCCAGATCATGATTCTCCATCTCCCCCATCCCAAGGAAGGATGACTGGCTGGATGAGCCAGCCTCTGTCAGTGCTGTGACTTCTGCCTCGTTCTTCCCCATTTCGGAATTTACACTGGCAGGGTTCACCAAAATCTGAGGCACAACCTCAGATTTTAAGGCTTCTACCACACCTGCACTAAATGTCTCAACCAGTGCCCAAGGGAACACCATTGCTCCTGGAATTCACCTGGGGTGAATATGTTGGGATAATACTTTCCTCTCTAATTCTTCAATAAAATCTTCAGAATAAACACTGCCATGTGTCACTGGCTCCTACCTGCTGCTCTTTGCTTCCTCACAGGTATCCTGGCTTTTCCTCAGGTGTTGAGAGTGTCCCCACCATGTGTGTATCTCATGCCTTGGTAATAAGAATGAGAAAGGTTATTTCTGGATATCTTCATTATTACAGGTCATCAGACATCAGCATTTTGTATCTGCCGTGGCTGGCAGTTAAATGTGCAATGGGGAAGTTCCAGTTCCCACAGAGAAGGATCAGGAGATTATGAATGACCTCTGTGTCTAAGAACAGGAGTCAGGGAAACTGTAGCAGCAAAAAATGGCAAAAACAGGGCAGTTTTGTTGGCAGAGGAGTTGCAGGTGGCACAAGCAAAGAGAAGAATGGCTTGTGGGCTGTGCAGGCAGAAGGAAGAACCTTCTCAAAGAGGAGTTTGGAGAAGGTTCCTATTCCTCCTGTGTTCATCATGAAGCCCTGAGGCTTGGGATGGGGCTCCCCATCTGCCATGCCCATGGAGCCACCTCAGTGCCCCAGGGCAGGAGAAGTTCAGGCAGTGTTTGGAGTGCTGCCTCTGGTGCACTCCCCAGCCTGCTCTCCCCAGGGTGACCCACACAAGTGGCACTTGCTGAATTTGGCTTTTCCTGCTTTCAAATCAGTGAGTACAGGGCTGTCGAGAGGAAAAATCCTGCTCCAGGAATGAACAGAAGATGGATTCAGAGTCCTCCAAGAGGCACATGGGAAAAGATGAATGGGTGAGGCCAAGTTACAGCAGGCAATTCCATTCCTCTCACCAAAAAAAAAAAAAGCTGAGAAGCAGATTATGTGACAGTTCCTGTGAAAGGAAAATCGGAGTTGGCACCAGGAGAGGAATTCCTGTTTTAGTCACAGAATCTCAAATAGTCTGAGGGGGAAGGGACTGAGCAGGATCATTGAGTCCAACTCTTACATGAGTGGTCCATGTAGATCAAACCTAAGACCTTGGCATCGTTGGCACCATGCTCAGGCACCTGAGCTCATCTCAGGTATTTTATCTTCAGATAAGACAAATCAGTCTCTAAAATGAAGGCAACGCAGGCAGGATAAGCAGAGTTCTTCCTTCCTCTCTTTTTTTACTTAGAAAGAGGGGAACCCATTCTCCCCTCTGCTGGAAGATGTTTTGCAACTGCATCTTGTGCCTTTCCTACGTCACAGCAATCTGAGGTTCCCACCATACACATGATCTGCTCCATCATCTCCCACAGAAAGCCCCATGCCAGGAAGTGTGAAATGCCAGGATGACACTCTCTTTCCTGGGTTGTTATCTTTTCCTTACAAGAGTAATTGCAATACCAGGCTAATTTTAGCCCTGCACGTGAGGAACTGTGTCCTTGCCTTTCTCACACCAGAGTTCAACTGTGAAAGTGTCAGCACAGCAATTACAGGCGAGGAACTCGCTGCCAAGTCCTCCAGTCCTGGTGCAGCCAAATGTGGTCCCACATAACACAACTCCAGCTTGGCCAGGTCCTCCTCACAGCTGATTCCTCACAGCTGAAGAGATGCCTTCACCTCCCTGCTCCCCAGACTCCTTCAGGGCCAGGGAAATTGCACAGCAGTTCTGTGCCAAACCAGCCTCCAGGTTGGTCCTGCATGAAAGATCTTCAGCACAACTCTGGTCTCTCCCACTCCTGTCCTCAGCATCTGCAAATCCATTTCTGCCACTACTCAGAAAAGCCTTCTCCAAACCCCCCTGAGACAAGCCCTGCAGGGTGTTTGTGGCTAGAACTGACTGAGGAAACACCAACATGATCCTGGATCATATTTGCTTTAGGGCTTACAAATGTCACCTGAGTTTACAGTTCAGATAAACCAACCCCATGAAAAGCTGGAAGTTTACAGAAAGGAAAAATAAGTAAATTAAACCCAAGAAGTATTTTGAGTTCGAGGTATCCCTGTAGTTCCTTGACCTGTGGACTGATGAAAAAAGATTCCTGACTCAGCTGGAACTGGAAATATTTTCCCAGGCTGCGTGAAGAGTTCAGGGCTTTCCAGCTTCTTCCCTGTTTCAATGGAGACCTACCTACAGTCAGGAACAGGAGGATGACCCAAAATTGATTTCTTAATTTCTGTTTCTCCACAGTACCTGCCAAGTCCTTGTCCAGAAGGGCCTCTGCTCCTCAGCATTTCATATGAGGCCACAACAGGAATGTCCCAAGGAGCCCAAACACAACTGCACAAGTCAGAGGCTCTGCCTTGACAACACCTGTACCAGGAGGACACTGACAGTTCAGAACACAAAGCCTGCATTGGGAAGGATGGAAAATCCTTATTAGTTTTCAAATGGGTATTTTTCCTGTCAAGGTTCTGTAAGTTTATCTCACTTCAAGACTTGAAGCTTTCTTGGGCAGTGCTGTCATCAACAGTTCCTTATCCTTCTACCCCAGTATCCCTAAGAAAATCTCAGGAACTCCCCATATAACCCAGGGACAGACTTCCATTAGAACTAAACCAACAAATAAACCCCAACCCCAGAAAACCAAGAGCTAAAGAAAGCTACTGAAAACAGTTTGTTTTATTTCCAGGATCAAATATTACAATAGGACATTTACATATATTTATAAAAAATGCAGCAGTTGTGTATATAGATCAGAGGTTTCCTTGAGTTTGGTCCCTCCCAGCACAGTGAGCTGAAAACTTCAAATTAATCCTCTCCCTCCTCCCATGTGAAGTTGCCATTATTGAAGTGACCATTGTGAAAAGCTATCCCTCAGAAACTGGATGCTCCCCAGTTCCAGGAAACAGTCTCATTAAAAAAAAAAAAAATCTGTACTAGAGCCTGGTGTCTCTGAGTTGAGTTTTACCCAGATGTTCTTCATATAAATCTGGTCTATAAAATAGCACCTCATCCCCTACTCCAGAGTTTCAGTTCCACACACCTTCAACCTGGGCACCATTTCACAAAGTGACTTTTCTCTGCTCTGCAGACACTCCCAGCCATCAGACAGTGATGGAATCCCAAATTTCTGCCTTCACTCACAAGGTGAGCCCGTGGAACACAGTGGGTAACTCGAGGCAGGTTGAGGCACTGCTGTCAGGTGTGTAAATACATATGGCTCTGTTTGTTGGGAGTGCACAGACACCAAGGATCTCAGGGACAAGAGGAGACAGGAATAAAAATCATCACAGAAAGGGCATCCATTAACCTCACCCAGCTCCACATCCAAACAGGCCTGTGGGTACTTCCAACTTTCAGCAAAGGGCTCAGCATCAGTTTGTCCTGGAAACAGGAGCTGTTCCATTTATAGAAAATCACTTGTGAAAATGAATAAATAGAAAGTGTGAGGAAGAGTAGAGTCTTGAGTCTATGGGAACAGCCAGACAAGGCACAGCCAGTCCTTAGGGGACAGTGACTTCATCCCTCTAAAGCACCTGCCATCCCTCTCCTCTGGGAACACCACACTACCCATTTTATCAACTCCACTAAACAGGGATTAAACCAGAAGAAACTACTTTTTAGTTTAATACAAACTAAAAAGGAATAAGAATGAAGTAATAAGGCCCTGAAATGACACACAACTTCCCACTCACATGGACATTCCTACACAGGTCCCTACGTTCATCATTATTTTTATGTGGTTTACCAAAACAACACATTTCGAGCATCTCTGCAGAGTTTGCTACCTGACAAACAGCCCAAATGCTGCCCTGCCCACAAAAGAAAACTGATTTTAATTTAGCCCTTGTTGAATCCCAGTGAAGAAGCTTGCTGCTCTGACAGGAACAGGGATTTGAGACCCTTCAGCAGAGAGTTGAGTTAGTAAAACCTGCACCAAACCCAGTTTCTGCAAGGTACAAAGCACAGCACCAGACCCAGGGCAAGATGAGTGTACCAATCAGCTCTGAAGGATGTGGACCCTGTGAAACACAAGCTGGACAAACTACAGGTGTCACTTTTCCCTAACAGTGAGGAGAAGGTCAGGGAGCTCCAGGAAGTGCTGATGGAAAATTCCTGATTAGATCTACTTAGGAATAGTGGCACATCTGGATGCTTTTTTACAGACAACTGTATCTTACAAGGCTGCCTGCACATACTGGACATTCCTGTAAGATCAGTGGTGTTAACTGAACTGATTTACCAGGAAAAGCAACACAGTGCAGCCCATGAATGTCAGAAATCATAAAAATTGCAGACCCTTAGTTCAAAGCCTAAGGAAAATAACACAAGTATGGCCAGAAATGTTTGGCCCAGCCTTCACTTGCCCTTTTAAGTCAGTGGAAATGCTGTGAGGCTGAAGCTGGTCAATCAGCTTGACTTAAGAGCATGCAGATTAAGAAAGATCCAAAATCCTTCTGTGGGCCTCTGAAGTGGGAAGTGAATGTGACAGCTGCACCTGGCAGTGCTTGTTCCATCTTCTGTTCCAGGATCCTGGCTGTGACTGGGAGTACTGGGCATTACACCCCAAACCAAAGCCGTGTTAGATGAAGATCACAGGCAAAGGGAACATCTCCACCAGCAACAAGGAGCTCCAGCTTCAGACATGACAGCCCTGACCAGTTCTCCACTCAGAAGAACCTCCACTGCCTACAAGCACTGCTCCTCCTTCCATCCCACCAGGCCTTGCAGCACCACAGGCAAATCCTGACCAAGTGACACCCACAGGAAGCCACAAACCACAGACTTTGAAGGATTGGTTTCCTTTGTCCTTCACAGTTCCAAGATCATATTTCCCAATCAAATTTAACACTTTTTTTTTTTTCCAGAAAAGGCAATTTGAGCTTCAGATTTCACATCCAGAAGTGAGCATTTCAACAGGGCCCAACCAGCCATCACCTTCACTGCCACGAGCTGTGCCAGGCAGGACTTGATTTGTGTTTTCAACCACGTTCCTCAGGCCAGCCAAACACATTCCTCCAATGGGAGGAAGAGCTGGAGAGGTTGTATCCTGGTTGGTGCAGTTTCTCAACAGCTTTCAGCCCCCAGAGCACAGCTGATGTGTGCCACTGGGTTTGTTGGGTTGGGAATGAGAGAGAGAGGAATGAACAGAGAGAAGAGCCTCATGCAGGGATACATATTCCTTAAAAATTCTTTCCTCTGTCTCTTGCTCTCAAAGCAAAGCAAAAGAAGAGTGACAGAAAAAACCACAGTTACACAGAAACAAAAAACCCCAACCCAGGATCAGTTTCCTGGAACAGAACAAACTCCTAGAAACCATAAGAAAATGCCATTTTCAAAGTAAATGTTCAACTTCCCATTCTTCTTTCCCCTGTTGGAGCAATTCATGGTCTCATCACAGAGCTCAGCTCAGCCCCACATACAGGAGCAGGTCCAGGAGGGGCAAGGGATGGAAGCTCTTAATAAACCATGCCTGGGACTTGTTATTCCAACCAGACAGCTGGAGCTACTTTGGGAAGCTTTAGGTCTACATGGAAATGTGAGTTAGGAATCTGGATATCCAGGAACTAAAGGATCCTTCAGTCTAGAGGTGCCACTGCTGCTTCACAGGCCAAACACAAGACCCCCCTCACTTCCCCATGCTGGGAGCAGCCTCCACAGCAGGGTGGCTTTACAAAGCAAAGATGACATCTGGTGTCACATCAACCATTGATCAGGAAACTGCTTTCCTGACACCACATCCTGCAGCAGAAAGGGAAATCAATTTATACAATTGCATGATTACAAGTCAAACCTCAATTAGGAGCAGGAGACAGCTGTGAGCTGAAGTTTCAGCGGGGAATGCAAGACATTTGCTGTGATTTCTTGCATTTAAAGTTCCAAAGTACAGATGCTAGTATGAAATCAAAGGCAAAATATCTTGAAAAATTGGAATATGTAAATTTCTGACTACTAAAGTCTTTAACAAGAACAGTCATCTGAGAGTGGCAGAAGAAGTCAGCAGTTATGCCAGGTCCCATGTGCCTTTCTCCTCAGTGACTGAAGAGCACATTAAACTGAGTTTTTAGTTGTAAATACATAAATCCACCACACTGTGCTGAGGGCTGGGCTACTTAACTCCTGTCCCACTGGAACAGCTGCTGAAACACCAACTGACCAACAGCTCCATGTCTAGAGAAGACACTGGAGGAAAACCAGGGCACTGACTTCTGGTGCCAGCTTGCAGAGCTGAAAGGAAAGCCTGCACCAAGGAGCAGCTTTCCATGCAGCTCTCCAAATTTAGAGGTAAGTGACAGCAAATGAACGTGGAAATAAAATAAAAATTGTCCCAGGGAATTCAAGCCACCAGGCTGGGAAGTGTTCTATGAAGCATTAACTGATGCTCAGTGCAGTCAGTGCTGTAAAACCCCTGCAAAGCCACTCCTGGAAACACCAACCACTGTACTGAGGGAAAAAGCCAATTGACTGTCAAGTCTCTGTGGCAGATGTTTTCAGAGAATCCAAAGCCTTTACAGTACCCTTGTCATTTGCAAAATCCTGAGAGTAAGTAAGGAAACACTTTGAGGATGCTGGGAAGAGAACATGGAAGACCCATCCCCTCCCATTGAAGGAGATGGTTCTGCTCCAGCACTGGACTCACAGCTTTGCCTCTGGGCCAAGCAGTCAATCCCAGATGGAGCACAGTTGTCTTTCTGGGGGGTTGGTTGGTTCTTCTACTATGTGCACTGGCAATTTAAAGCAGGAGGAAATCATGCAGGCAATCTAGAAGCCTTTGAATAAGGTGGGGCAGAGTATTTTACCATGGCTCAACCCAACTCCTTTCCAAAACCAGAGTGCTGGATAAGAGAAGGCTGGAAGGTTAATGGAGACCTTTTGTGCAGGGAATCCAAATAAAGGAAAGACTGTCCTGAAGGTTATGCTCTCTGCTTACAGAGAGATGCCTCAGTGCCTTATCACACCCTCTTTTCAAAAATAAATTAAACAAAACAGATTTAAGAATAGCAGCGAGAAGGGTTTGTGTATTATGGCCACTCCAAGCTCCAGCACGCTGGATACACAGATCACTGTTTTAATTTATTCCAGGAAAGCAGAGGAAAGATGTTCTTCCCAATGCTCTCTGCAGCTGAGGAACTCTGAGCACTCTCATTTGGTCACTAGAGTGGGAGAAGGGAGGGAGAGAGATGAGGAGGGAGAAGGAAGGGCCAGTCAGCTGCCTGCTTCCAGCACTGCAATCCCATGACCCTTAACTGCATATTTAACGACTCTTGTCCCAGGCAAAGAGGAGAGGGAGGAAGGCTGGGAGAACTCAGGCCACAGTGCTAATTCCTTTCCTGCACAAAGACAGTCTCTTGAGGACACAGGCCTGCCTCCTGTAACGTGATCTCATAGTCCAGGTGGGAGAGTTTCCTCCGAGGGAAGTTGGTGAGCAGTTCAAAGCGTTCGTTGGGGTATCCTTTGGACTGGACGTGTTTCACAAGAGCCTGGGGACAAAGGAAGGCAAACAAGTGTCACAGAATTCATGATGTATAAAAAGCCCATCTTCCTTTAAAAAGGAGGTTTGTAATCACAGACAAAGGAAATTTTAAAATTTGGGAATTTTGCATAGAGCACAGACACTCTTAACATCTAATTTGGCCCACACATGATATGGCTAATCACAAAAACTAATTACCTGTGATCCCTCACCTGATTCTTTACATAAAACTATACATTATAGTACCTTAATGCAAGACAGCTGAATTCCACACCACACATTCAAGTCACAGTGAAACAATCTGAAAAAAAAGTCTTAAATACCCCCCAACCTGTCCCCCCCCTCATTTATTTATCAGATATTGCCCTTATTCTAAAGCTAAAAGCCACCAAAGAAGCACTTTTGTGAGGTAGCATTGATCAAAATAAATGCAGTAGTTTTATTCTTTTTTTTCTTTTCTTCAAGAAGCAGGAGAGTTTGAGGTTGTTTGATTTCAGGTTTTTAATGATCTTTTCAGTTCCCTGGCTTCTCTGCCTACAGATCCATCTGAGGCAGGACATGGAGCATTGGGATGAGGGGCTACCAGCCTCACACCACAAGAAACAGCTCTGTCAGGAGGAGCCCATGTCTGTGCTGTGGTGAGAGAGAGATTTCCCACATTCACCAGGAAACACAGCAGATGGGAACCTAAAGCACAGAGAGGGGCAGAGAAGTGGGGATGAACAGAAGAAAAGAGGATAGAGCAACAGAGCAAGATATGGGCAGAAGGAGAAGTTGTAGCTTTTTTAAGAGAGGAAGAAAAGATAATTTGTATGTAATAAAACAAAGTGTGAAAAAATCAGAGGGTCCTATCAATACTATTCACATTGTTTTGGTGGGCAACTTATGCCAGTAAATCACAGAAGCCCACAGCACCCTTCTGGTACAGGTTGCCCAGAGAAGCTGTGGCTGCCCCATCCCTGGAAGTGTCCAAGGCTGGGTTGGACAGGGCTTGGAGCAACCAGTGACAGTGGAAGGTGTCCCTACCACTGCAGGGGGTGGAATGGGATGAGCTGCAAGGTCCCTTTCACCCCGAGCCACCCTGTGATTCTGTGATGGAGGGGACTGAGGCACCCAACCTCCAGCCTAACTCAGCTTGAGAAGGCCCTGGACATGCTCAGCTTTGAGCAGATGCAGAAGATCTCCAGGGATTCTTTTCAACCTGGGCCTTTCCAAGGTCTGATGGGTGCAGAACAGCCAGGCAAGTACCAGCATGGAAGTTCCTTCTCAGTTCACCAAAATCCACACAACCCCTCTGGCATGAGGAGACTGTTGCCCCAACCTCCTTCTTTATACCTGGACTGGTCTCCAAAGGCTTTGCAGATCACAGTGCCTCTGTCTGATGGGAAATGCAAGGAATGGGATGATTTCCTTTACAGGCAACAAAGATCACCAAAATTCCTTTACAAACCACTGAATGTAAATATTCAGTCAAGTTTCCTGCCCACATCCCTCCCTGTCCCTTCACAGGCCAGTCTTTCCTGCACACCTGAAACACTTGGCAAACCAAAGGTATTCAGGATGTGGAGGAAGGGCTGAGCTGAACAGAGTGAAGTCAACCTAATTTGCACACAATGAGCAACTGCTTCTATAAAAAGGCAGTGAGGCAGCATTGCCTTTTTTTTTTTTGCTTGAGGGGAAGAGAGGGCATCCTGGTAATATTTGAAACATAAGCACCTCTTGGAAATAATGTGTGTAAAGAAGCCAGTGCTTCATCAATAACAACATGATTAAAAAGAAAATGTTTCCAAAAGCAGTGTTGAGGAGTATCATCAGTTAAAACTCCTGAAGTGCAGCTGTCTCCTTAAGCAATTTCTTTTGCTAGTTCTGGCCAGCTTTAAAATGGAACCAACTAAGGGTTTAAAAAAATCAGTATGGAAATGATGCCCACAAAGTAACACCTGAGACTCAATCTCTGACTGAAAGGCTCCAGAAGATCACATGAGATGAGCACAAAAGCTGCTTGTTCAGCTCTGCAACCAAAAGATGTCTTTACCCACAAACCTTGACTCAGCTGAACTCCTCTGCTGACTCTAGAGCAGAAGGGAAATCATACACTGAGATAAATTTCCTTTAACCTCCATAGTCCATAAAAGGAGCCAAACCAAAAGTCATGATTATCAGGGATATTTCAATATTACACTTCTGTATTGCCTAAATGAATTGTGTAAGTATTCATGTCATATTGCTACATGTTTAATAATTACATGCAAATTTACTTAACAAGCTGCATTCAAAAAGCAGTCAAGCTTTTTTTTTTCCTTTTATTTTCAAGCAGGAGAGTCAAGGATGAGAACATGAGCTGATGATACTGAACATTCCTCGAGCTGCTGACTAGGCAATAGCCTCATTTTCTGTAAGAGATAGGACACTTTTCTCCATGATCTACACCTTCTGAGGAGGTGTGCTTTTGCCTTCCCTATGACTCCAGCTTTTAGACTTTACATTTAAAAGATCTTAACTGGCCACTGTGTCCTGAAAACTCATAGTAAACAGGAACACAGTGACCTCTTTACACTCTGCTCCCAGGTAAGCACCTGCAAAATTTTGATGGAGATGCCATTCACATGGACTTCTCCAAGGTAAGGAGCCCAAAGCACAGTTGAGATGCACACCTGAGGCACAGTAATTAAATAATATTGTAATAGATTTGTTTTGGGAGAACTTTCTCTGAAGTCTGCTCCAACATCCACGTCCAGAAGGGAGGGTGGAAGTATGATAGGAGAGATGGAGAATGAGAATGAAGACTTTTGCCTTCGATTTTACCATGGAAACCAACTAAACTTTTAGAAACAAAGCCCTAGAAATGAGAAAGCTGTGAGTATTTTATGGCAATTAACAATTAATGCAAAAGCCATTTAGAGTCATTCTAGAAGGGAAATGAGCAGTGTGGGGATTACTGAAGACACTGGAGTGTACACAAAACCCCAGCTGCAATGGAGACACCCAGAGCCAGTAGTTATCAGTGAGGAATGACATGGAACACAGTGGAATGACAAGGGAAGCACTCCCTGGATACAGCTCCCCCACTAATCCGATTTCAGCAGTGTCACCCCACGTACAGAAATTCTCCAGTTTCAGCTTTCCTCTACTCAGACAAGGATTCCCATGAACTCCACTCACCAGAAGTTTAGCTTGTTCAGGCAGTGAAACTTGTTCCCTCTTTCCATCTGGATACCTCAGCATCAGCTGTGCCTTTGGTCCTACACAAGGGAAGTGACTACAGGTTAACAACAGGGCAGCTGAGTTGAGCTCCTGTGTAGATTTTAGGTGGGACAGCACAGCAGGGTGAGGGACTGGAGACAAACACAAGGTTCCAGTCTCTGGAGCTAAATTTCTACCACGGTGCTCAAAATACACACATTAGACTCAGGATTCTTCCAAAGCAGCAGTGACTGCCAGCAGCCAGGGTGCCTAGAGCACCCGTGTTACACCAGAGTGGACCTTACTCCTGTACAAAACATGAGCTCAGAGACCAAGAGGGCTCTGCAGGCTGGGGCACTGCTGTGCCCAAGTGGTGCTGCTGGTGAATCACCCACATGTCTGCTGTCAAGCAGGCAGTAAATCAGACAGGATTTTAAAAAGAAGGGATGAAACCAGGCTTGACAGCCTATGAAGAGTTTCAGGCAAAAACAGCCACAACAAAAGCCATAGGAAGTGGGCACTTACCATTCACATCCAGGCCCCGGAATGTACTTTCAGGCTTGTCAGGTGACTCCTCCAGTGCCCCCGCATCGATGCAGGGCACGACTCTGTGGTTTGATGTTGTCCCAGGCTCAGTCCTTGCAGAGGGCTCAGGCTGAGACCTCCGGCTCTCCTCCTTTTTATACCCCAAGTCCTTGTGTGGAGACTTCCTCAGCTTGGCTGGAATCTCCGACTCCTCCTCCTCCTCAGATCCGCAAACAGAAATAAACTCTTCGCTTCCAGAAAAAAGCTCCGACTCCGACTCCTCGTCCGACCGGCTCTCCTGCTTGGCCTGCGAGGAATCAAAATGTGTCTCCTGGAGAGAGGCTCTGATGGCAGCTTCCAGCTGGCTGTCCTCACTGGCATCGATGAGACTCTCCTGTGGGATGCAGACAACACACATACATCACAACTGCTTTCAGATATGCGCTGAAAACAGAAAGGACATTCGTTTTCCAGACAGGAAGCCACTAAACCTGTCAGGAACAAACAGCAGGGGAAGTCAGGCATGCTGTAATTACTTAATGGCTTCTCCTTGGAGTTCTGCATGAAATAACCCATTTTCCTTTCACACTGTGACTGCTAAATCCAAACCAAGTGCCAAGAGTGATCCTGGGAGAAGGCATTCCCTGGCACGCTGTGTTTCTGCAAGCCCTTGCAGTAACTCTTTGAGTGTGTCTGGCCATCAGGAGAGCTGGGTCAGCACAGCCCAGCGTGTTCCTGCAGGTGTCCCCAGCCCTCCCCAGGGGCCTCACACTTACTGAGCGAGAGCATTTCTGGGGAGGGCTGCTGGAATGGCCGTCCAGCTGGCCGTGCTCACTCAGGAACCCGGTCACTTGGTCCAAGAAAGAAGTCACATCTAACTGGTGCCACTCCACGAGCTTCTGGCCTAGGGAACAAAAAGTGGCATCAAACAAAATTTCAGCAAAACACTGCAGGTTAGTGGTCAAACACACCAAGTCACTGCTTCAAGAGACCCTGAGGAGCTGCAGCTACTCACAGGCTACCACCTGATAATTATGGAGCTTCTTCCTTCCACTCCCTTGAAATGGGACAGACATATATACAGACCCAGCTTATTTCCATTCTTTTCTTTTTATCTATGGGAACGTGAGCACAGAATGGTGAATGAATGAATAAACACCAAACCACTGAGTTTATGAAGAAGCATTTTTCCATTCTTGCTAAATTGATTCTAACCCTTGGCAAACAGCATTTCTATTCCCAGAAGTAAAGTGCTAAGAAGAATATTCTAACGTCAGTTGCAACATTAAAAAATATATGTATTTTTGAGTGGTTTAAGTTAGCTACAAAGAGATCTCAGCTCTGATCAGAGACACTATCACTGCAGTTCTTAGAAACAGGAGACCAGGCTAGCATTATATAACCAGACAGCTGCATTATATGATGATAAAGGAAGCTGCTGGATACAAAAGAAAAAGCAACAACTTTGAAAAAGCTGGAGGGAGAGCGAGAAGTTTGATTGTTCAGGTAAAAAACAAGCATAACAAAACAAAACCTCGAAGCCAAAACGGTATTTCGAAATTAAGATGCAATTTAAAGTCATTGCTGAGCCTCACAAAGGTCTGTGGGAGGAGCAGAAAGCAGATTCATGTAGTACTTACAAATACTGTAGTTATTCATCACATGATTTTGAGAAGCTTTTGAAAGACTCAAAAAAAAAAAGAATTCAGAGTTTTTCTACCAGATGGAACTATTTTCACTTTCTAAGCAAAATACTCACTAAGCTTCAAATACACAAAATTTCTGCAGATTTTGGGTGTTTTATTCCTTTAGTTCCTCTGGGAACATGCTGAGTCAGTCCTTCAGGTCTTGAAGAGATTCTTCAGCCAAATGTAACACAAACTGCAGTAGAAGGTATTCCAGCCTCCAACTGTCAGCCCTCCCCATAGGATAACTCCAGGTAACCAGCTGCCACTTGTCTTACCTGTCCTGGGGTCCAGGATGGAGACATAAGGGAAGTCTGCTAATTTGTAAAACTGGATGTACCGCTGCCCTTCCTCGCTGTCATGGTACACCTACAAAATTGGGCAGACAGTGGTGGGAGAGGGAACACAAACAAACTGTACCTTGAAAACACACAGAGTTTTTCTCTCTTCTACAGAATAAACTGCAAATGGTACACACACTTCTCAGGAACTCTGACAAGCTGAAGGTCAGCCCCTAGCTCTCCATGTATTAGAAGCTATGTGGTAACATCCTGATGGCACAAGTGAAAGGCAGTTTATGCCTTCAAATGCACATCCATGAATTACATCTGCATCCATAAACTACGTACACTCCATGAAATACATCCTTTCTGCAGGTTTGCCACGAGAATTCCATCTTTTCCAAAGAAATCTTTTTTTTTCCCACTGCCCCATCTACCAAGTTTCCCACAGATCCATCTCCAAGCCACTTCTCACCTGCCAAAAAATGAAGTGGTCCCGGATGATGTTCTTCACAGCCTCATTGCTCCAGACATCACGGTTGAGGCACTGGCAGGCAAAATCTTGCACATTCTGGATGTTTATCATGAGCCATTTGTTCTGCATCTGACCACACTCCTTGGCCTGGAAGCAGAGGGAAAAGCTTGGTTAGGTCAGGCTGAAGGGCCACACGCCACCGATGCCAGCAATGATCAGAGATGGCTTCTACCACTGCCAGACCTTCCACCAAACCCCTTCACTGTGAGGAGGATGGACAGAGCTAGTGAAAAGGTACCCACAAAACAGAAGGCAGGGCTGAAGGATCTGCTTTAAATGAGCCTGGTTGAATTACAGAATCACATCGATGAACAGAGCTGCTGGATTTCAACAAGCCAAGCACAGGGTGGGAAAAGCAACTCGGAGGGGGGACACACATGGCAATGCTGAATAAAGTATTTATTTAGGGAAAAATGTAGTCAGTCCCACTGATCTGACAACAAAGACCTGCTCAGTCTAAAGATAAACCCATGGATCATCTAGTTACGTAGGCTGCATAATTGACAGAGGACTTGCATTGATTCAACAGGACCCCTTCTCTGTGTGTTTTCTTTTTCTCTCCAAGTTCTGAGTTACTCTGTGACTGTCCAACTGCCGAATTAGGCATCCTTTTGTGATGCTGCTTATCCAGACTGCAAGTGGGGAGGGAGACAGGAAGGCGCAGGAAGAAATCTTACTGGTTTGAGTCACAAAGCTGTCACTGTCTGATTGCTTGGTTGCAAGTTAATGGTAGGAGTTTGATCAAGAATGTAATTCTGATCGCTGAACTGTCATACCTGTTGAAAAAAAGAGGGCTAGATCAACAGCAGGAATGCTCTTACCACCTGGAAAGACTGTGGAATTGGCATAGGAATTCTCTTTGCTTAAAAATACCAAAAATTTAGAAGTTATGCTCACCATCCTGCTGGTAATATACTGTTAAGGAATTCAAAAGACAAAAAATTCTGGGGAATCAGGATGTTATGCAGATTTTGCTGTTTGGGCACTACTTTGTTCCCCAAACCAAAGTTTTTACTTTTGACATGAATTTTAGCCAGTGCAGTTTGGAACAGTCTGCCTGTCCACTGTGTGACAGTGAACCCCCCACACACCAAGGCAAGAATCTCAGCCTACAAAGTCAGTCTGTGTGGCCAAGTGCCCTGCAGAAGCAGCTTTTGTGTTACTCAAAGGAAAAAAAAAAAGACAGAAGCATGGAATAGTCCTGTTCTCACAAGGGGCCTCACACTAACTACTTACCACTAATTTACACTGCCAGAATCCAGTATTTGGTCACCAGGTGAGAAAAGTGGGGCAGGTGACACCTAAGTAACTGGTAACTGGCAAGGGCCTTAAATATAGTTGCCGTGCTTTTATTAAAGGACTTGTTTGGAGCTAACTCTGCATTTTGAGCATTAATTCTAAGAAATCTGTTTGAGATGAGGCTTAGAGGTACTGCCCAAGTTTAAGGGGAACAAAAATCCTTATGTTATTTAAGTCAATTGGATTGCCTTAGTCCTGTGTTCTCATGTAGTCTGTTAAAAGAACACTCCCAAAAATATGTAATGAGAAAGCTGGAAAGTGCATCTCACTCTTCTACCCTCACTCTGTGTATCTTTCAATATTAATGAAAACCTCTGGCTCTACCCCTCCTCCATCCAGCTAAAGGCCTTGCAAGGATGCAAGCAGGAAATTCCACACAGAAAATTTGCAAAACCAAGTTTTCACCTGCAGAGCAGCCAGAGCTTTTTGAAACTACTTTTAACTTCCTTCTAAAAATAAGCTTTGGATTTAACATTTAAAAGGACAGTTAAACTGCTGCTATCACACACACAGAGCTCTGCTCTTACACAGCTCAAGGGGTTCTTCTGAGGGGGTAGAAGGACAGGAATGTGAAGAGAAGAAACACTGTGGATTTGGAGATTATATAGGTGGGTCATTTTGGTAAGTGACAAAACAAGGGAAGGCTCAAGAGCTGGCTTGTGTGTCCCAAAAGCTGGGATCTGATGGCTTTAGAGCCACTGTTTCCAATACCAAGTGCCCCTCCCATTCCCCTCCTCCTCTGAGGTACAAAGGGCAATGCCAGGCACTTAGAGAGCCCACAGACAGGGCAGTACAGAAGAGCCACTCTTTGAGAGCAGAGCCAGTGGAGCCCAGATGCAAAAATCAACCCAACCCAATCCAATCTAAGTGTGCCTTTACCCTTTCTGTCCAGTCACATATTTCATCATTACAACTTAGAGCAGCAAAACAGAGACCTGGAGAGACAATCTGTGAGACTAGTCTTGGTTTTCACTCAGTGCTGCATCTCCCTGTGTAACTCTGGCTCTTGCACTACTAAAAGTAAGCTTTCCTCTAATTTGACTTCTCTGAACATGCGTGGTTTAAAATGTTGGGGTGATTCCTGCTGTCTTAGTTTTGTTGAAATGCAATCCTTTCAAGTCAGCAGAGAGAAGAAGTGGAGCCAGCACCTTGTGACCCTCTGGACATGTGTGTGACTCAGTGTGGAAGATAACAGCTGACAGAGAGTCAGAGCAGGACATTATCACACAAATCCCCTATTTGGGCCTTATTTCTCCTTCCTACCTGGGGCAGGGCACAGATCCTTTCAGCACCCAGTCACGCCTGAGCCACAGCTGTACCTGCAGCTGTGCTGACCCAAACCAGGCTAGAAGCATAGGAAATCAGTCCATTTGAATGCAGTGACCAGATCAGCTTCCAAATTATTGCTGCTTGTTAAGTAGGAACAAAAAAATCCCTCAGTCTCCGCTGCAGAGCAGGCAGCAGCTAGAAATGGTTATTATTAAACAGAAAAAAAAAAATCATATAAACATACTTGAAACTCTGCAACATGACATTCAGTCACTTCACTGAAACCCTACTGAGTGTTAAGCACAGAACTGCACACACCAGAACCATCTCCTCCCACAACAAGGAGTGCAAACTAAGTGAATTTGGTGTGTTCCCTCCAAATTCAATCATCTCTCACATCACAGGCATGAAGAGAGAACACCTGCAATTCTTGAAAGCAGTCTGAGATGAGAACAAAACCACACTGTTCTCTATCAGATATGTCTGCTGTGCAAGTTATTTATTCTGCTTGAGTGATTTATTCCTAACAGATTGCACGTTAAGGAGAGATCTCTAGTCAATTCCACATTAAGGACAGAACTCTAGTCAACTGCACACTGAACTTTTCAAGTACAGTGATCAGGAGTTGTTCTGCATGTAAAGCACAATGCTTTTTCAAATATAGCAGGCAGAAAAACCCCCAAACAATGTCGTTCAACACTCACAAATTTTTCTGCCATGAAGTTAACCTCTCCTATTCCTAAAGCTAGTATTACTGCTAAAATGAAACAGCAATTTTTTGGGCCTTACTGGTAACAAAGTTTCTTTGTAATTGAAGAAAAAATGAGGTTTCTTGGGAAAAACTAAAGGTAATTACATGTACTTACTATCAAAAACCAACCTTAAAGTACCCAAAGAGCAGCAACAGCTGATGAACAACAAAGATACACAAGACCAGATGTCACTACTCCTGCCAATGAAGCCCTAAATTGTAAATAATTCTCTGATAAATGTACATGGCTCAACCCTGGCAGAGTGGCGTTGCACACCCCTCCAGAGCCTGGGAGCACTCCACACACCAGCCTTGGAAAGAAAGCCCCACTTAGATATAAGCTTAACTACAAGAGCATCACAATGACAATATTTAGTCTTTGATACTCCAGAATGTGATGAGCATCTCTGATTTATCCTATGGTTTATATACATCTATCTCAGCATACAGAGAAGGGAGAAACCAACAGCAGCTTGCTAGAGATGAATTTTGAGAGACTTTGGTCACTGAGGACTGACACTGTCCCAGGCTGAAGCAGTAGAACAGTCAGTTTGCAGTCAGAAAAGGTAAAATGCAAAGGGAAATAGTCATCACAGTGAGAAGGTGAAGTTACATTGCAATGAAGTTGAGAAGCATCAGTGTGAAATGAAGGGTATCCCACGGGACAAGGAACTGTACAAGAACACAGCAAAGTGAGTGCCAACACCAGAAAGTGCACAGGGCTTTAGAGTGCAGGTACTGCACACAACAGGGCAAGGTGAGGATGTACAAACCCCTGGCCCACCCCCAGCCCACCCCCTTTTTTTTTCTCTTTTTAATTTCCAAGACTAAATAAGAATGCAGAGACTTTAGGATAAACAAATCCATCAATCAGTTATTTCACTCTCTGACACTACTTTTGGCTGTGACAGATGCCACAATCAATTTTGCTAAAGTCTCCATATGTTTCCAGCAAGACTCAAGGAAAGACAAGCACCCATCTCAAACTCCACAGCAGAGCTCAGAGGGCACTTGCTGACTGTTCTGCAGCAGCACTGGTTGTTGCCATGTGAATTCCCCTTACTGGTGCCTTTAACCACACATTTGCTGGTTTCACCAGCAGCTCTGGACCTCAGGCCCAGCAGGTACCATCAGCTGGAAGACCTGACACATGTCTTTTAAAGCAAACCCTGCATCACAGATCACAAGGCAGGGACACCTGAGCATCAACTGCTCCAGGCTGCTCCTCTGCTCCCATTGCACCAAATTCCTTCCCAAGGTGGACACTGCTCTTCTCTGCCAGCATCCTTTCACACCTGGAATTCTGTCACAAGATTGTGGTGGGCACCCTCAAAACACAGAAATTAGTGACAAGGCAACTGATCCCCCGTTGTTTGGGAAGCATAAAAAGAGAGATGAGGGTAATGGGATGAGCTTGAGACTCCATAAAGGCACAGAATGTTTCACCAGAAGCTCTCCAGCAGTGCTCTAGTACTTGTGCATGGCAGTCAAAGCACATGTGAAAACAAGGTAAATATTTTTGTTCAGTCAGTTGGTTGTGCAGTCGGTTCTCCAACATCTGTATTGCACCATTTAATCATGACTTTGCATTCTCATGCAGTAAAAGTAATGATCATCACCATCATCAATCTCATCTATTCAAAGATGACCAGGAGAAAGTTCTCTCATCATTAGTTAAGTCATTGATCCACATCATAACAATTTAAGAGTAGATCCATACATACCTACACAGTCAGGGAAGGTGACACCTGAGATTGTTTAAAGCTCACAGTGTCCTGTATCTCTGGGATACTTTCCCTAGCACCACTAGAAGTAAAAGACAACCACTGTCATTTTATACTAGAGCAAGACCTCCACTGAGGATAAAGTTGTGGCTTGATGGCAAAGCCACTTCAAGTACTTTTACTCACTCAGGTATCAGAAGCCACTCAGCTGTATTAACTCCACCTGAGCTTCTCAGCAGGGCTGTGCTGCAAACCACACTGCCCCTTGCAAAGTCCCCCACTGCTTATCCAAAGCAATCTTACTCCAGCTTTTTCTGTATCCTCTATGGAAATGGTTCAAGGGATGAAATCTTCCCATTCTGACCAGCCCCCCCTTGCTCACTGAAGTCTTTCACCACGTGTGATTTGCCACACTGATACTGAAACATAACACAACGTGGTCTGCATGGTCAGGAGTTGGACTCGATGATCCTTGTGGGTTCCAGGTGACACCATCACCACTGAAGCCCTTCCATATGTCACCAACATTCCCAACAGTCCATCAAGTATTTATCACTGCCCAGTCTTTTGCAACCTTGTGACTGTCCAGCCATGGATCCACCCTGATGCCCTCCCCAGCCAGCCTGTAAGGATCTGCATGCAAATGTGAGCCCTCACCGTTTCAAAGCTGCCCTTGTGCATCAGGTCAATGGGAGGTCTGAAGAGGTCTGCCAGCGTCGTGAGCTTCTTGTCCACTGCCCCTCCATTCCGGAGCTCCTGCTCCTGCCGGACTGCACAGCCCCAAGAGGAAAGGGAGTGGAATTAGACTGAACACACTCACAAGGGGCATTTAGTACTGGCTAAATGCTCTAACACAGAACTTTCAGGGTGAAATTCTCTCAAGCTCGTAGGAGGTTTGGGGAGAACAGGGCTAGAGCAATTAGTGGGAGGAATGTGAGAGCAAATCTCAGGATCTCTCTTATGGAGAGTCACAGGGTTAGACCCCACTGAACAAGATTAGCTGGTGTGTAAGGGCAGATCCCCCCCTTCCTCAGCTTTCTCATGTGCTTTCACTTTTAAACAGCATTTTAATAAACCTGAGGGGTCACATAACAGTATTTGAAAACAAACGAGCCAAAAAAAGCTGTGACTTGTCCCCAGTGATGCTTTTAAATGGGAAACTGAGCTAGATTGTAGCAGCATAACTTCTAAAAGGAATATTTCTATTGCAATGTTTCCATTAGTTGACTGTGGGGCAATCCCACAGAAAAGAAAAAAACAAACAGATTTAGTTTACATGGAGAAATCTCTTTGGATGTTTATTTTAAAGCATATCAATTCCATGTGAAATAATACGGAACACATTTCCTACACAGACATGACCATGTACAATAAAGGTAAATCACAGCAAATATGTGATGTATTTTATAGACTTGGGTCAGCTGAAATGGGCAATAACTATCCCATGACCAGAAATTTTCCAGTGTGGAAAGAGCTGTCAATGGGCCGAAGCATAAAAAGCATGGGACACACACAGGGAATAAAGCATCCCTGTGGAGCAGCCCTAGGAGTCAGGAGACAATCTGGAATTTCATGGTCAGGGCTGGTTTTCCAGAGACAGCCAGACAGTGATGTCCACCTGTAAAGTTCTGCCAAAAGGCATGATAAAGTTTCACCATAAACTCTCACAGTGTATCTCTCACGTGTTGGGTATCTCTAAACATATTAAGAGTGGAATCAAAGGGTGGTTTGGTTTGGAAGAGACCCTAAAGATCACCCAGTTTCACCCCCTCCTGCCACAAGCTGGAACACTCTCTGCTAGAGGAGGTTGAAAGATAGTGAGAAAACATTTAAGGGTATTGATTCTGTACATGGTGCATTTTCATTTACACAGCTGCCAGTGATTTCAATACTTGTGCTCATCATTACTGGAAAAGGGGAAAGAAAGTAACTATCAACACTTATTTTCTGTCTGGCAGTCAACCCCTAACTGTGAGGGAACACGGTCCATGGACCCCAGTAACCAGTGAGAGGATGAGGAAATGGCCTCAGGTTGTACCAAAGGAGGCTGAGATTGGGCATTAGGGAAAATTTCTTCATGGAAAGGGTTGTCCAGCCTTGGCACAGCTGCCCAGGGCAGCAGTGAAGTCATCACCCCTGGAGGGATTTAACAGACATGTAGATGTGGCACTTGGGGACATGAGGCAGTGGTGACCTTGGCAGTGCTGCAGGAACAGTTGGACTTTTCCAACATTACTGATTCTGTGGTTACACCTCTGGAACATTCTGGAAACACCAGCACAGCAGCCATAACTCCTGAAACACCTGGTGTTGTGCTGTCATAGAATCACATTCTGTGACACTTTATGGATGAAATAACAGCCAGTGCTTTGGCATCTGGAGATTCTGTGCATGAACAGCCGAAGGCAAACAGCAATTAAAGCCATGAGAACCTCGTGTGTGGCCAAGGAAGAAGCCTTGGGGCTACTCAAATGTTATTCAAGTGCCAGAACATCCACTGCCTAGCCAAGAAATATCCAGTGGATGAATTTAATTTCTGCTTGTGTGTTAGGATTCTTTCCCCTTTTCAGTTCCATCTAGAGCAGAAAAAGGGCAAGACTGTATTTAGCATTCCAAAGCAGACAAAATACACTGTGACAATCATAATTCTATGATTCTACACTTCCAATAATGTACCCTGCTATACAATAGGCAACTTAAACATGTTTCAACAACTGAAAGCTGTCCTAGCCTACAACAGGAATTTTTCCATCTTATTTGCATTAAAAGTAACAAAAATAGAGTGTCAGGCTTACTGATCTGTAGACACTTACTGGTTTCTGTCTGAAAATCCCGAAAGCCATCGAATATTGAGCGAGCAGGTCTGCGTCTTTTAGGAGCTTTAAAAAAATGTGTGAGAATTATTTGAAAAGTATATTAGCAAAATAAATACATATTAATACTTCCAATCACATGTGTAGGAAAACAGACCAGGAACCTGAAGCAGGGATGATGTGGGAGCAGAGGTCACTGGGAAGGACTGGAGATGATGGAAATAGGCAGTAGGTAGTTTGTAAATTCCATTTCCTAACACGTCCTCCCGCCAGCAAACCTTAGTCCAGAAACAAAACACGTATCAACAATATAGAGAGGCTTAAAGCCCCTTCTGATGGGCTCACCAAGGCCATTCAACATGGAGTGGTAGTGCTGTCACAGCATCACCTTGTCACAATTCCAGTCAAGATTTTACTCAAGGCCTTCAAGGGGATGAAAAATGTCAGAAGATTAAACCCCATGAGAATTTTTTTTTTTAAAAGAAACACATTTGTTTTTTCCACAATGCATTTCTATTCTTTCCTAAACTCCTATCCTGAATCTGTCCCATCTTCTTGGCTGGACTGAACAGCCACACTCTTCCACTAGATCCAGTGTCACTGTTTGCAAGGAAACCTTCTGAACTGATTATCTGCAGCTGGACAGAGACAGCAGCCCAGGCAGGTATCAGAAATAGCACCCTCAGGTCCCAATGAAGTCCTAAGGTACAGCACAACCACTGCACTTGTAAAGAAAACAGAACTGCCTGCCAAGATTATTCCAGCTACTTATCTCCTTTACTATCAACTGAAAGAACTTTCAAAGACCAACTGCTACAAGACATAATAAATAAGAACCAAATTAAAGTAAGATAAATACAACCTATACCCAGTGGAAACGTGATGATACAGATTATCATGGAAAAAGAAAGCAAGCCTGAACAAGGAATGTGCTGAGGAATAACACTTCTCAACTCCAGTGATTAAGATCTCCTTCACCCCATGTGCTTAGGCACAAGCACAACCCTCTAAAGCCAACCTCAGAAGAACTTCAGCCCAGCTGGAATAGCAACTGAAGGACCACTTCAGCAAAAGCAGCATGTCCCAGTCAGCTCCAGCCTGGCAGCATAGGTGAAGAGGCTCTCAGCAATCCAGGAGGATCCTTTATGCTGAATGATGGGACCTATGTATCCAGCAGGGCACAAATACACAGGGTCACCTCTTCAACTGGAAAAAACCTAGGCTTACACAACCACCTCAGTATGACCCCTAAAAACAAGAAACTGCCACCTCCCCTGCTGTAAGGCTGGAGCAGAGACCAATTATCTCTTCAGGTTCAGCTACTTTGTCAGGCTGCTCTGTGCCAGAAACACAAGTGGCACTGGATCAGACAGTGCCAGGCCAAGATCAGTGTGTAACAGGTACACGAAGACCAAGCATTAGGGTCAGCAGATCTTATTCCTGACTCTTGAACCCACAGCAGTCAACATATCTTTTTGACAAAAACTCTGCTGGGTCACAGGAAAAAGTGCAGAGAATTCCTCTGTCTTCAGAGAGGCATCAGCAGGGCATCTTCCTCTGGATGCACATTTCCTGCTGCAGAACTGCCCTTCTCTGCTACTAAACACCCTGCTTCCAAAAATCCAGGTAGGATGGGAGGTGCAAGGATTAAACACAGCATGCCTTTGTTTTCATGTCCCTGTATCTTCCAGTTGAGACTTTCAAAGTCCAGCATCACTGTTGCTGACAAGGTGGCCTTTCAGCAGCAAGGGGAATGTCATAAAGTGACATCACTGAAGCTCACAGAAGTGCAAAAGCACTTCACCAAAAGCATATACTTTCTATGTGCCATTCCCTTCTTGCCCAAATGCAAATTAAGTGTGTCTTTGAAACTGTTGGTACTTTATCCATCTCACATCACTGTGCAGAAGTGGAAGCTAGGTTAGTCCATTTCAGTGATTCATATTCTGTCTTAGGAATAAACATTTTCTGACTGGGGACTGAAGCATATTAAAGGAGTTGAAATTTTCCAGCTCCCAAAACAGACAGGAAAAAAAAAATTGCTACAAGGACTAAAACTAGTAAAGTTTATATTGCTGTCTGTGCAAGTACAGCAAAAAGGCAAGTGGTGTGCACTTGTGTTGTCTGCCATTGTGTGTTGCCCTCTGAACCACCCCTCAGCTTGTGCCTCCTGGCTAAACACCTCTCTGATGTTGAAAAACAGAATCAAGACAAAATCAGTTCAGGGGTAAACCTGAAGCTTGGCCTCCTCCTTTCTAATACAGGAGCTAAATTATAGAAAAGAGCATTTCCCATGGGTGTGAAACCACTGCAGTGATGAGCACTTGCATGGCCTTCCCTGGTGAGAAGAGCAAAGCTCTCAATCCATCTGACATGGCAAAGGTCAGCCCAGAAATTACCTGGTCCACATGAGAAGGACAAACAAGAAAAGTAGCTGCATGGCACAGCTTAAAGAGGAAATTAAATTCCTGCATGAGAAATGGAGAAAGGTATGAGCAATCACACAGTTCAGCCCTTCTTTCTGATCTGTTGTCTCCTCGAGACACAGGCAGTTGTACTCTTCATTCTCACTCATCAGCCAAGGCTCCATCTTCCATCCCAGCACCTCAAACATTTCCACAGCAGCACTCCACAGCTCTGGGCCCCCAGAACGTAGATGTACACTTAATTAAGTTAATTGGCTGCCACCTCACAGAGTCTCATGAAACGAGATTTAGCAAATTAGTACCCCTGGGAATGCAGCATCTCTTGTGTGTGAGGTTTTCAATACCACAGGTGTTATTTCTTCATATTCAGCAAGTTTTGTTTTTTTTTTGTCACTGAGCTCATCTCAAGGTAAAGAAAACTGAAACAAAATAAGAACACAAGCCTACCTCCAAACAAGGGCTCAGGCTCTACTAAGATTTCCTGCTTTTGAGGAATTGGAGCTCGTACTTCATCCCTGTCAAAGGAGAAGAAACAAAAAAAGAAAATATCAGGGAGACTGTAATATTCCATGTACTGTACAAACCACATCTCACTATGCTCCAAGGCTCCTGCAACTTGAACCAGTTAAAGATGCTGCTGTACCACTGCATAGAATGAAGAGGTTTGGGATTAAGTGGGACCTCGAGGGAGCATCTGTTCCCACTCATGGCACTGCTGTTGGACCTGGTACCCTGTGCACTGAGAGCTGGCATGAATGATCTTTGATAGAATATTATGCAAACCCCTGAGTGACCTGATACGAGGCTTTGTCAATCTACTATTTAAACATTTTTTTCTTCTTGAATAACTTTGTTAGAACTTAGAAAAGTATCTAAAAGCTTAGCAAAAGCTGTTGAATAATCCACTTGCCATCCTCCTTTCCTGCATAGAAAAAACTATTATCTTCCTCATTACAAGGTTTTGTCTGCTGGAAGACTTTTGCTTCCACCTGAAAGTCAAATCTCTCTCTTTTTCAAAGGAAGGAAAACAGGGTCAACAGGGCCATTTTCCCCCATTTCTGTAGCAGTTCTTGGCTTACAGAGCTGGGCTCCCACACCTGTCAACTGCTCAGTCAGTTATGCCTGCAGAGACTTACAGATAATCCAAAACTACAATTAGGAGAAGAAAGGAAATCACAAAGAAATCAAAAGCATCTCTGGGACAACGATGTGGTCACCTAGCCACAGGGACCTCTGCAGAGAAGGGTTCATTCATTGCAACATCTTGTCTAAGAACTCCCTCTTCCCTCAGACTGCCAAGGTGTGAAGTGTGCACTTTGTGGCTCTTGACCACGCAGGTTTCAGAAAGTAACTGAGGATGTCAGCAGGATGCACCAACCTTGCTCTTAACCTCCACACCTTTGACTGCTCTGTGCAGCTACTTACTCTCCATCTGCACATTTACTGTTCTCTCCTCCTAGGAGGAACACTGAGCTGATCAGCACATGGAAGGTGTTGAGTATAAAAAGGGAAGTATTCCAAGAAAAATCTGAAGTCATTGATGTGCCAGAAGTTGTCCAGTGGCACTTGGGGACATGAGGATTTTAAATTTTATATTTTAAAAAACCTATTTTAACTTTGTTATCTGTCAAAGGTTCAAGCAGGCAGGCACCTCACATCAGCAAAAAAGGTTAGCACTAAAAGAATTGCTTAAATTTATACATGTGCTTCAGAAGTATGAGGGGCAAGGATTTTCCTCTACAAGTTAGTTGTCTTTTTCCTGGCGTGTAAGATTTTCATAAGGACAAAAGCCTGGCTATGTTTAATGGACAATATTTAATGAATGTGATTTATACCATTCAAAATATTCCCTTTATCCCAAGCAGTCACATTAATAGGCAGCACTGAGACTCTCTCCCATGCTTAAGTGGAAATTCTCTTCCCTTTGCAGGTATCTGATGTGTAAGAGACTGATGAAGGTGTTGGAAGTTACTGATTCCTCTGCATACTAGTGTACAAGGCCTGGCCTTTCCAGTGCCAAACTGGGCTAAACCACCAATAAAACCCTCACAAGTCAGACTCTTTTCCCAGGTAACAAGAGACAGGAGGAGACAAAATGGCCTCAAGTTGTGCCATGGGATGTTTATGCTAGATATTATGGCAAGTTTCTTGACAGAAAGGGTTGTAAAGCACTGGCACAGGCTGCCCAGGGCAGTGGTGGAGTCACCATCCCTGGAGGTATTCAAAAAACATGTGGATGTGGCACCTGGGGACATGGGTTAGTGGTGAACATGGTGGTGGTGTTGGGTTGATGGCTGGACTGGTTGATCTTAGAGGTCTTCTCCAACCTTAAATTCTATGAATCTATGAAACGGGAGTAAGGTGGCTTCACTTATAAGAAGTAAACCAAGAGAACTCTCTAACTGCCAAATCAGTGTAAAGCAAGATTGCTGAAGCATTTAAAAATCAGACTCTCTTATTACTGGATCCCTACTTTAATGACTCAGGCTTTGTTTGTATAAAACAGCAGGTGAGAGCTACAGAAAACTTCTGAAGCCCAAAGAGACTCACTTGTGATCTACAAACCAGAACACCCAGAACAACACTGCAGCAATCAATTTAACAAGATCAAAGCTGTGTGTTATTGCAGTGAGCAAAAAGTGACAACTGCCTGACTCTCTGTGCTCTCCACTGGGACATTTGTAGGACGGGCTGCTTCGCACAGCCGCGTTCCCGGGTACGTACTCGGGGTGTGCGCGGACGGCAGACACCGCTGCAGAGCTGGTGCTGGGCTCCTCTGCTATCCCTCCTCCATCCAGGAACATGGTGACAGCCATCTCCAGGTTGTTGTTGCATGCTTCCAGCATATGCTTCCCCACGCTTTCACTGGCACCTGGAATGCCAAAGGGAAATCACAGCGTTTTGACTGGAAGAGCTCAGAATAGCTTTCTTTCTCAAAGCATTAATAATTAGGAAGAACGGTTCATCAGCTGCCATTTATCCCTGAAGCACAACTGTGAAAGGAGACAAACACACAGAGCTCAGGGGGAAGGGAATGCTTGCAGTCAGGACTGCCAGGCTCCTTCCTGCCAGCAACTGAAAACCCAGTGGAAACCATCTGAGGGGTTTTAGCACCATCTGGACTTTCTTCTAGAGGTCAGACATTTTCCTGGTACATGGACCTGCTGGATTGAGTCCAGAGGAGACCACGAAGGTGCTGTGAGGGCTGGAGCCCCTCTGCTTTAGATCCAGGCTGGGAGGGCTGAGGGCATTCACCTGGAGAAGAGAAGGCTCCAGGGAGACTTTAGAGCCCTTTCCAGTGCCTAAAGGGGCTCCAGGAGAGCTGGAGAGAGACTGTAGAAAAGGGATGGACAGACAGGACAAGCTGGAATGGCTTCCTATTGCCACAGGGCAGGGTTAGATGGGATATTGGGGAGAAATTCTTCCCTGTGATGGTGGGGAGGCCCTGGCACAGGTTGCCCAGAGAAGCTGTGGCTGCTCCATCCCTGGAAGTGTCCAAGGACAGACTTGGAGCAAGCTGGGATAGTGGAAGGTGTCCCTGCCCATTACAGCAGGTAGAACGAGATGAACTTTAAGTTCTCTTCCAAGCCAAACCATTCCACAATTCTGTAAATCTTCCAAACACAAGCAGGCATACACAAAGAAAAATGAAACCTGACTTAACATTTTAACAGGAAGAATATTAAATCAGCTGCTTAAGTTTTTTATTTACTTGTAACAGACATTTAGAGATGGAAGAAAAGACACCCTGATTTACTGATTCTGCTGAAAGGCAAAATCAAACCAGAAGTTCAGCTTATATAAGAAGGGGGAAAAAAAGGCAGCCAAAAGGGAGGAAGTAGTACTTCCAAGTAGTACTTGCCTACAGAGTTCTTTGTATAATGACTAACATTTATTCAAATCACAGAACCATGGAATGGTTTGGGCTGGAAGGGAGATTAAAGCTCATCCACACCCTGCCATGGGCAGGGACACCTTCCACTACCCCAGGTTGCTTCAGGCCCTGTCCAGACTGGCTTTGAACACCAAAATGCAACTAATCCCAGTTTTGATGTTGCTGCTCAGGATGAAGCAACAGTTCCTAACATCACCTGTAAGTCTTTCCTCAGAGGATCAGCCTCTACCTCCCAGCTTCTCAAAAACCATCCCATCAGCAGAAGCCCCCTCAGGAGAAGAATTCTCCTGCAACCCAATTCTTTCCAGCACCTTCTCCATAGGTGGTGGACTGCCAAAGAGCTTCTTTTCCTTTGGAAAGGCTGGTAGAGAGGAAGAGTGGTAAAATGCAGCTGAACCAGTCTGGGAGCAGCTTTGGGATCTGTAGTAACTTCTCTTAAGTTCACAGCAAGTCACCAAAATGACAAAAACACTGGCCAGAACCAGGCTCACATACACCATCAGTCTGTTTCTCAGATTTTCTGAGAAAGACTCCAGAAGCTCTGGTTTGAACAGAGAATACACTTTGAAACTGTGGAGACCAATCAGTTCTAAATAACTTGCACATCAAACCACAGAGAAAGCTAAACTGACTGAGGGAACTGGTTTCCCAAAACACCCAACCTGCCACAACAAGCACGCTGGGATGCTGTATTTCAAGACCTTAAGTGAGCTGAAGAAAGTGTCAAATAAAAATCTAGTGACACCCCAAAAACAATGAGAGAAGTTCAGGTTCTTTGCTCAAACTAGTTTTTGGCATTTTCAGCTTTTTTCCAAGTTAACTGTAGCCATGAAACCACAACTGTGAGCCTGGAAAACACACACACACACCCCACTCTACACCTCACTGCAGAGTCATGCAAAGCCATTCATTTGCAAGAACTGGAAGAAAAATGATAATTCAACCCTCTGCTATTATTTAAAGAGACACTGACACAGAAAGTGCCTTCTCTGATTCCTCATCATTCCTGAGGAAAGTGGCCAGCACATCAAAGCTTTCAGTCCTTGTGCTGGAAAACAGAAAATTCTAAATATTTGTTAAGTTTCCAAGCAAATTTCACAGATATCTCATCATTTCCTTGGGGAAGACATCCAGGTGTTACATTCTCTTAGCAGGACTTTCCTGCCGATGAAAGCAACAAAGAAACACAATTCTGACACCAGGATCAAAGAAAAGCATCAAGGACTATTTCTCCTCATCCTTCATGCTGGAGAGTATTCCCTCAGCCTTTTCCCCACTGACAGGAGTGACTGCATACACTTGCAACTCTGAGTTGAAAAAGTTACTAACACAAAGCACTGTCACACCACACCAGCATCAGCCAAACAAGCTCCACACACTCCTATACACAACCTTAAATTCTGTTAAAAGGAGAAACAAAATTTCAAAACTCCACTTAACAGTGGATGGGTGAAGCCCAGCAGGCTACTTTTTTAATTTTTGAAAGCACAGAAGGGTTCTCTTATGCTGAGCCTAACATGTGTCCAAACATAAAAGGTGTCAGGAAGAGGAAACCCGCACAGCTCTGCCTGTTCCGGTTCAGGTTTTATCAAATCTCTCACACACAGGCACAAACTACTGAAAATATATGTGCTGTAGGTTCTTTTTGTTCAAAGGGTTTACTCTAGAAAGATTCTTTAGGAATAGCTGAGAGATCAATAAATTCCCTGCTTACATCCTGTTGAATGTGTCAAAGCACAGCGACAGAACCTGACACGGAGCCAGTCTGGACAACCGAATTGAAGCAGTTTCACTTCTCTTTGGCTATTCAGTTGATCTATCTTATTAAACACTCCTGCAGTATCTGACACGCAGAGCCATCAGTCAGGGGTAACTACGGCGAAGCAGATTAGACACAAAGTGGGTCAAGAGCTCCAAGTACACGACCTGAAGCAGGAGCTGTCACCTGACGCAAACTTCCACGGAAAAGCGACCCGCTCTCTCCGTTTGCGAGCTCCATTCGCCGCAAGTCTCCCGCGCTAGATTTCTGTTTTGCCAGAGGCGGACTCGGGACTCAGCTCCCGGAGCCCTCCCGGCCGTCAGCGTTACCCGCAGGAGCGGGAAGCGGCTCCCGGGGCGGAGCAGGGCGGGAGGGAAAGAGGCAGGGAGCGAGCAGGATACGCACCCGCGCCCCCGGGACACCCCAGAGGAACTGCCGAGCTGCCGCGCAAAGGGAGGCGAGCTCTCCGCCGCGCAGGGAGCGGGGCCGGGCCCGGGGCGGCCC
>VZRX01012887.1:161103-182690 GCA_013398075.1 Notiomystis cincta | reverse complement strand
CGGGAGGGGCGGGGAGGCTCGGTTGCCGCGGTAACGAGGCCCGCCCCCTCCGGCCGCGCGGGAGGCGGGAGTTGCCGTGGCAACGCCCTCCTTCTCCCCCCTCCCGCCCCGGCTCCTCAGCGGCTTTCCCTGAGAATTCCCCGGGAATTCCCGAGCCGCCGCTTCCAAAGGGCACGGGCCTGAGCGGCCGGACCGGCAGGCTCGGCACAGCACCCGGGGTTCGCACGCGGATTTAGCCCGTCACAGAGGCGCGCGGTGCAGCGAGGGGCTGTGCAGCCGCGGGCCGAGAGCGGGGCAGGTCCGGGTGCTGTGGCCGGAGAGACACCAGGAATAGCCCTGATGGCCAACACAGGCGCGGGGGACCTGCTGGAGAGCAGCGCTGCGGTGAAGGACACGGGGCCCTCAGGGCAGCCAGCTGTCCCTGAGCCGGCAGAGCGTCCTGGGGACCGCAGGGGCCAGTGGGATTCTGGGGGACACTGGCACAGCACGGCCAGCAGGTCGGGGAGTGATCCTGTCCCGCTGTTCAGCCCTGGGAGGCACATCCGGAGTGCTTGTCCAGCTCTGGGCTCCTCAGGAGAGGAGATACATGAAACTGCTGGAGTGGGACCAGCGGAGGCTGCAGAGATGGGGAAGGGCCTGGAGCATCTCCCTGCTGAGGAGAGGCTGAGGGAGCTGGGGCTGCTGAGCCTCGGGAGGAGCCCCAGCTGAGAGGGGCCCTCAGCCCTGGGTGTCCCTGTGTGCAGGGAGGGCTCCGAGCAGGGACCGGGCTCTGCTCCGGGGCCCAGCGATGGCACCAGAGCCACGGGCAGGGGCTGATCCCAGGGAGCTCCACCTGGACAGGAGGGAGAACTGTCCTGGGCAGGGACTGAGCCCTGAGCAGACCCCAGAGAGAGTGTGGAGTGTCCCTGACTGGAGATATTCCAGAGCTGTCTGGACCCGATCTGTGCCTGAGCTCTGGGATGGCCCTGCTGGAGCAGGGAGCTGGGGCCAGGGGAGCGCTGCGGTCCCTTCCAGCCGGGCCCGTTCTGGGATTCTGTGGGGCAGGAGCTGGGCTGGCCAAGAAACAGCTCATCTGCACCAGCCCAGGGAGCCCTGCCAAGGCAGCCCTGCCATCACTGTCACAAAGCCAGAAGAGGAAACCCCTGGATTTGTCCCCACCTACTGTGCCAGGTGTTTCTGATCCCCAGGCCCCCTGAAATGTCAGGAATGTTTCACTCCTTTTCAGTTTCTCGGCACAGCAGGAATGTGGCTGCCTTGCTGCTGAACACTTTGCCAGTAACACTTCTCAACTCTGTGAGCACAGAAAGCCAAGGTTTCCCTAGAATTCTAATAAATTAATACCTCACTGCCATGGAAACAGGTACATCTGTTCCCTCTTATTCCCTCCCTGCCTCCTAACCCCACACCAGCTCCGCTGCTCAGGGAAGCAACCAAGCCTGTGAAGTATTTGGGTTTTTGGCACTTGTTTTGTTTTTCCCGGCAGTTGGATGATCTGAACTTGCTCACAAACAGGACAAATGAATCACCAGGGCTGAAGGCAGGTGACCAGCAGTGAACATTTACACCGGCCCAAACACCCCAAATACAGACTCCTGCATCACAAACACCAGTAAAATAAACCTGATTTCACCTGATTCAAAGCTCCCAGACCACAGGGTCAGAAACAAGCTGTTGGTACAACCAAAATCCATTCAGCAGTGGCCAAATTCCACCCTTGAACAATGAAGATCTAAAAGAATAAGCCAAATTATGCCTGCTGAGGATTATTGTGCCATGGATATGGTGAGGAATGGGATCATTTGGGGGACCTGAGAGCTTGCAGCAACCCACCTCAGGTAGAGTTGCTGCTAGAGGTGACAGGTTTTGTACATTTTGTAGTTAAGTTTGGGTTTTATCTAACAATCAATTTTTAGTCCTGCTTTTTTTTGCATTCTGCTGAAAAATAATAACAATTCTTATGTAAGATGCCCTTCTGACACTGAGGACAACATTCAGCGAGCTGGAAAAACACAAATATCCCCCAAATCCTTTAACACACCCTCCAGTGTATATCCATGCACCCCAAGAATCACCTGTAAGCTATCTAGGCCTTTGAAATGGCAGATTTGGTAATTTTTGTTGTGATTTTCAGTGGAATCACAGCAGCAGGATTTGCCATTGCTGGTGAGGAAGTGAGCCTGTGCAAGCACCTCCCTTACTGAACTAACTGGGCTTAGTGCATGGCTCAAGTCTTACAGAAAAAGGGACACAATCACCTGCTAGAAGGGGAAAGAACAGCTTGTGGAGGAAAAGGGAATGAGGCTGGTGTGAAATGCAGCAAGCCACGTGCTGGGATGTGATTTCGTGTCACTTGCACGAGGCACAAAATTGTCCCTTCTCCCTCACCCTCCTTCCCCTTAATGCTTCCCCTACCCCTTTAACATCTGGAATTAATTCATGGGGAGTCCCCAGGTAACAAAGGTGTCTCTCAGGCATAAACCTGGAGTTGTGACAGCAAATACACGCTGTCCTCGTCTGCTTTGAAAAAGCAGTTTGTTTTTTACAGGCTTACCCTGACTGGAAAGGCTGAGGGTCACCAGCATGGAAACAGTCAGTAGCTCTGCCTTAAAAAAAACCTTTAATTAAGTTCTTTTTTGACATCATGGGCCAGACAGAAAATAATCCCAACTGAGGTAAGTACTAAAGAAAAACAGACCCATATTGAAGGAAGGCTTCCAGAACAATGCTTGAGGCAGCAGGAGAAAAGTCAAAGGATTTGTCACTGGTCACCTGTTGTAACTTTCTCAAAAAAACATTCTGAACAGAACCTTTATTTATGAGAAGACCACCAACAATAAAGATGTGCAGGCTTTGGGGGAAAAAAAAAACCAACAATTCGTATTTTTGGCTCAGTGTGCTGGTCATGCTTTCCATAAAATTTGGTTTTTTAAAACTTAAACCATCAGAAGATGCTGATGAAAAAACAAGTCTGTTAGGAATGTCCCAGAACAGAATTCAAGTCATCAGTGGGGTTCAAAAAAAGGACAAAACTCAAACATTTGCTGACTTTGGTGACTAGCACACATCCTTCAACACTGCAGCTGGCACTTGGTTCCATTTCAAACACAGACAGTGCAGAAGTAGCTCCAAAGAAGCAAAGCCAGAATATGGCTTCATAAAACAGATAAAACAATTAGCAAGAAAACTTCCTCTGCATAGTAACATCTGGCTGCCTCTTCCCCAGCCTCAACTTCCTACATGCTTCAGCCCCTGCCCATCTAAATTACAATTTTTTTGGAGTTATTTTAGTTTTAAACCCAACAGGAACAGTATTTAGTATTGTCTCTAAAAATGGAGAGGAACAGTTACAGCCAGGCAAGGCAGTTATGTGAATCTCCAATTACAGTTACATCAAGACTGACAACTCCAATTTTCAGCTGCTTTTTTCCCTTTTGGTTTAACTTTCTCCATCATAACTGGCTTTTGGACTATTGTTTTAATCACACTCAAACCAGTTTGAGTATGAAAATTAAACAGCATTAAATATAATAACACTATTGTACAAGAATAAAGTTGCAGAACATTAACAATAAGGAAACAGAAGTATCTTGTTCTTAACAACAGGGACAATGGGATCTGCAGGAGGGATCTCTGTGAATAGAGGTGAATGGGAGCCCACAGCCTTGGCATCCATGAAAGATCCTCAGCTTTGGCAGTGGAGAATGACCTTTTCTTTCTTCTTTGTCCGAGGGAGGGGTTAGCATATAGGAGGGAAAGAGTGGCTGGCTGGGTATACTCCTGTTAATGGGTGTGTGAACTCTGCAATTCCAGGAACAGCCTAGATTCCAGCAACGTGCTTCAATTTACAGAACAGTGGTTGTGCTGAGGGAAGCTTCAACCTTGCAGATGACAGCCAGCTGAGAATACAGACTCATTTTTCACTTGTTTCCTCTACAGAATGTGCATCTTTTCCATTAAAGGCTTCAGATTCTCATTTTCAGATCAGACCATCAGTAATCCTTGTTTTCCAACACCACCAGTATTCACACTCCAAAACATGTAAATGCAAGCTAGAAAATAAGAAAAGCTCCAAGTCCTGCACGAAGTGCTGCAAGTACTAGAAAATATTCAAGAAAAGAACAATTAAAAAATATTACATTCTGGGGGTGTGTATTACTAGAACTTCTCAGAATTCGCAGCACTGCCCAAAGCAATTCTCCTCCAAAGCAACGAATCAAAACTGTTTAGGGAAGCTTTGCCAAACACAGGAGAACATCACCACGGTTCTCATTCCCACTCCACCACACGTCCATGGCTCTGCTGATCTACTCTGCAACAGGGCTTTTAAACATCTGCAGGATTGTTTTTTGCTTGTTCTTAGGCAGTGAACAAATATCATTTGTGTCACTGGTATTAACTACACAATTCAAAACCTTTCCTTCCTTGATGCTGGGGGATTTCACCCGGACCCTGGCAGGGGACTGCCAGTTTTCATTGCAGGAACCTTTCCGAGTCTTGTGGTGATTGGTTTCAGCCTGTGGTTTTGATCCCTTGGAGTCTTTTGCCATCTTGGGACTTGCCTTCCTGGCAGAAGAATCTTTCAGGGACCAAGGTGGTTTGGTGCGAAGCAGATACTCGTCCGGAGAGCCCTTCTGTCGATTAAGTGTCCTTTCCTCCTTGTCCAGCTCCTTCTGTAGCTGCAGAGCCAGAAGCCGGTCCTGCTCCTCCTGCCGACGCCTTTCATAGAACTCCTGCTCAAAAGCTCGCTGTGTTTGCAGGTTAAAATCATTCATCTGCTCTCCTTGCTCTTCCACACTTTCTGAGAAGGTTCTTCTCCTCTTATCAAGCATGCACAAGTCAATCACGGCATCAGCTGGGGCCTCCAGCAACTTCCTTTTGGGAGTCTCCTTAGAGTTCTTTGGCCTCTCTGGTGTCTCTTTACCTGAGTGTTCAGCCTCCTTCCCCAGATCACACAACACAGTCTGGCTGTCAGACACCACACAATTCATTCCTAACTGACCAGAGGTACAAGTTTCATCAGACTTTTCAAGGGTTGCCCTTTGGATATGTGTTAAATTGCCACTGTCCGACACAACTCCATCACCTTCTCCTTTGGATCTAAAAAGAACTGTCCTAGACCCTTCCCCTTCTGTGGTTCCATGAAGTGCATCTGGAACTCCATCTTCTAAATCATTTGGTCCTGGTGTTTTTTCCTGCTTGGCGGTGGCAGTTTCACCTGAAGCTGAGGCACTGAAATAGTTCATGCATGATTCCAAAAATGAATCCTTAGCACCAGAATCTTGATTTACACTGGTCAGCTGTGGAGACAGGGTTGGCATTTCCTCTTGCTCATCCTGCAACACAGAACTGCTGCCTTCATTGCTGTTGGTCTCCTGAAGAAAAGGGAGACACCACTAATGAAGTAAATTTATCAAAAGACTATGGATGTGAATAAATACCAAACTCACTTCTTGTGGCTGCATTGCCTCTGAGTGCTCTGGGATAGCAGCTCAGACACTTCTCTTTTTAAAAAATACCCGTTTAATAATAATGAAAATATTTAAAGTCACTGCAGAACCCCAGCTAAAGGACTGAAACCATAACTGCAGCATTTTCCTCTCATCACTGATTCAGACCAACAGTGCAAGCCTGCTCATTTTCTTTTGAGGCCTTACAGGAATGATCGCACAGAGAGACATGGAATGATGTAAATCAGGGTGCACCCTCTTCCAGTAGGCTCCAGAACTGGGAATCATGAATCCTGAAGGGAGCTTAAAAAGGGCAATATAACCTGCCTGGTGCTGATGTGTCAGGAGAATACAGGACTGGAATCCTACAGGCAAGGGGAAAATATCCCATAATTACTAACTGTGAGATTTATAACAAAATGATTCCGGTTACCACAGAGACAGAGTTGCTCCTGCTTCTTCCTGTGGTGGAGAACGATGCTGATCCCAACGTACCATAATTCTTTGGAGACAGATACCTTAAAACAAACAAAAAAAGATACCCTTTTAAATATTCTGTCCTTGAATTGTCAGTTCTTTGCATTACTCAAGATATTCAGGTTCATTCTGATG
This sequence comes from Notiomystis cincta, assembly GCA_013398075.1. Taxonomy (NCBI): domain Eukaryota; kingdom Metazoa; phylum Chordata; class Aves; order Passeriformes; family Notiomystidae; genus Notiomystis; species Notiomystis cincta. The sequence continues at coordinate 176,631 of VZRX01012887.1, read as the reverse complement.
AACAAAAAACAACAAGAAGGGCAAATGTTTCCCTTCTCCTCCTATGAGGAAATGTTTTAAACTTGAACACTTCACATTTGTCCCCAGTTATCTAGGGAAGCTGGCCTACAGCATTCCAAAGAAGCAAATGGAGCAGGGGGACACTGAAACATGCCAATAATGGAAGAAACACTTGGCTGAATCCCTTACTTCTGAATGTCTCCAGAGTTGCCTGGTTTGCTCTTTGCCTTCTCCAGGTTCAGCTGGGAAGTGTGAAGGGAGAGGCTGTGTGCTGGTGATGGGCTGCCGAGCACGTGTCCCTCGGAACCTTCATTCTTCCACGACAAGTAAAAATAGCATTAGGTAAACCAAAACACAACACAGACTGCAGAGAATGCAGGGAACTACTGTGGTTCTGCTGCAGAATTAGTTACTGTTGTCCAAAGAATGCTAGAACTGTGAGTAATGGATGGTTATGGGAAATGTTACCTGTTCCATACATCTTCCTGGATCTAGCACTGAGGGACAAGAGGCTTTGCTCAAATAAGTACACAGGTTTCATCACTGAGTAACAAAACTTCAACTAGTCAAAATAAATTAATAACCCAAAAAAACCTCCAAAAGGTAAGGTACATTTTCACTCTACATTCCTTTCTTCTAGTACAGCCTGCAGATACTCATTTCTTCCAAAGAAGGATTTTTAAAATCATGAGGAAAAGGAAGCATACAGCAGAAAATCAATGTTTTAAAATGTTTCACAATGAAAACATGCAGCACACATGCTGGATGCTGGATTTCAAGTGTGTATTACACAGGCTTCACCCTCTCACTGGTTTTTCAGAAATTAATGGTCAATCAAGGCTTTAAAGTACACAACAGCTTCCAACTACAACTAAAATAAATTTAAATTATTCCAAATTTTAACATTGGCTCTGAGAAGCCAAATTTGCTTGCACAATATTGACATTTGCTGCTGTCCCCCTTGATCCTAACTCACCAGACTGTTGCTGAGCTGCCAGGCCAGCTCTTCATCTTGCTTCAGCTGTTTCTCCATCTCCCTCCGTCTCTCTTCTGCCAACCTGTGCTCCTCCTCCTCCTCCTCCGCCAGCAGCTGCTGGATGTATTCCTCACTTGCCTTGTTCTCCTCCTGTTCATGAGCTCGCCTTTCTGCCTCCACCTGAACCAGAGGTTTTAAAGAAAACATCTGTTTACTGCTGCAGGACCACACTCCACACCTCAGCTGACACTCCTCAAATGTGAACCATTTGCTGTTCAGGAGAATGTGGCAGCATTTCACTGCACGAGCCTCAGAGATGTAGGAGGCACATGGACACTGTGTGTAGGGCCTTGGGTTTGACCACGGAGACAAACCTTTTGGTTTCTCTAAGATTAGAACATTAATCTTGCTCACCTGCAAGGTTAAACTCCCTTCCTCACCTTTTCAAAGTCTTAGGAACAAAAGCTGAGATTTCCAAATAAATGGATCTACAGAGAAACAGGGATTAGAATTCTTTCTAAGGCTGAATGCCAACTATCCCACAGCTCAACCTGCTTTTATCATTATATATCCCAAAGGCAGCACATCACTCTTCCAGAAGAGTCCTGCTCTCTTGAAACATGCAAAACCCAAAGCAGCAGGCCAAGACTTTTAAATCTGCATTCCTCACAGCAGACATGTGCTGACAGATAAATTACCAGCAGCTCCACAGGGACAGCAAAGGACTTCAAGAATAAAGCTTTCTCTGGAAATTCCCCCTAGACCTGTGCTCCTGTAACCACCAGCAAGGGGCTCTCAGGGAAATTTGCATTCCCATAAAATTTCTGACTCTAAATCTTAATGCTACTGTGTCTGAATTGGAAGAAGGATCCTTAAATAGGCAAAATCGAGAATTCTTTAAAATCTTTTCTGATTTTCAAATGAGCACAGCTGACAGAGTGAACAAAGAAGAAAGAAAATGCTGTATGCTCATTACTGGAAATTATCTAATTGTCACCTCTTACTTGAAGAGAAATCAAGAAGGCAAATATAAAGCCAAAGCCCAAACAGTTCCAAATTTCTACCTTTGCTACTTTCATGTACATTGAGAGGTGTGGTAAGAGGTATAGATCAAGAAAACTTGAGAAATGTCACCTCATGTCAAATACAAAGAAATCTCTCCTCTTCCATCAGTTTAATTCATGATTCAGGAGTGACCAGTATGTTCTTGCAGCTGCAGTACATTTTCAAGTATCTTTATTATTAAATAACAGCCGTTTGTGGGACAATTCAAATAACTGGATATGAAGCATTTATGCTTTTTAAATGTATTTTTAGACTTACCTTACTAATCTCTGCTTCATATTCCTGCCTCAGCTCCCCGGGCTTGCTCAGCTGGTGCTGTGGCTTGGGGACACAGACTAATCAAAAGGAAGGAGAGGAAAGAAACAAACACAAAGTCATGATAGTCAACAACAAAGGATTTTAATTCCATACCCTGTCATGAGAATGATTTGACTTCAATCAAGCCCTGTGATTTAAAAATGGAAGGAAGGGGAAAAAAAAAAAAAAACAACCAAGGAATAAAGTGTACACAGTAGAAAAGTGTGGTGTTAGAGTGGCAGGCACAGGCAATGTTTTCCAAGTACTGTATATAAAACAAACACAATGGAAAGAGTTGCCCTCTGTGGCTGCCCCATCCCTGGAAGTGTCCAAGGCCAGGCTGGATGGAGCTTGGAGCATCCTGGTCTAGAGGAAGGTGTCCCTGCCCATGGAATGGGGTGATCTTTAAGGTCCCTTCCAACCCAACCCATTCCCTCATTCTTCTCTGTTGGCACACTGACCATGACTTGTGTCTTTCACTCTTTTTCATTAAAAAGACCTCAGAACACTACAAGTGTAACAAGTTGCCCTGCAGCCAACCTATCAAAGACATCCCTCAAAGGAGATTGCAACATAATAACCCTCAAAATCCTTCTTCAAAATGTTAATCAGATTTCATTTCCTTCTCTCTGACATCAGTTTCCAACTCAGAGATTCTTGCATTGACTGAATCCCCGGAATTACAACCAAACTAATTAACACCTAAAAATCTTTTAACCACTTCACTTATTTGACAGTGATAAAGAAACACACCCACAGACTCAAACACTCTGCCTGTAGGAGCTACAGCTGCAAATGAGCAATGAACAAGGCCAGGCAGCCACACAGCAATATCTTGCAACAAAGGCATGAACAAATACTCACTGAAATGACCAGACAACGCAATTTTTATCCTCTGTACTACAAATGAAAAAGACATTGCCCACCTTCTCCCTACCCCTTTTTCAGGAGAACTCTGTCTCTGCCTTGCCCAGTAGTAACACACCTGCCTATACACAACTTCTTTTTTCCCCAACATCTGAAGTCCACCCACAGTAATTCCCGCGGCAAAGCAGAGAAAGTGACATTTCACTTACTTTCCTCATCCAAGTCCTGTCCGTTAATCCGCCGCTCGCACTCCGCTGGATAATTCTTCTGAATCTTCTCCCAGAGTTCCCAGTTGATAAGGGTATTTCTGCGGGTATTGTACCGTGCCCAAGAAGAGACTCGACGCCTACAAAAGGGGCAACACAGACTGGCCTTTTCCACTGTCATCTGGAAGCAGGAATTACAGAGAGTGTGGCTGCACGGCAGCGTCACGGGCTCCACAAAGATCTCCATGCAAATTTGGCAGAGGCAGTCAGACAAGGAAAGCGGGGCCTTGGATTCCTTCGACATACTGACTTGAGGTAGAGGAACAGCCTAGGACATCATCAGGGCCTGAAAGCAAAAAGAAACGTTTATGTTCCTTATCGGAAGTAAAATAAAGGAAAATACAAAATGCTTTAGGGCTACTTTAAGAAAACGGTAGTGGATTTAGAAGCCTGCTTAAGTGGGTGCTTAAGCCTGCTGAGAGATTCCTAAGGAAGAAGCAGATCTTAAAAGAAGTCATGGAAAAACTGTATCAGGTTTGCTACTGCAGTTTTCTGTGAGCTGTAACAGGTGCTTTGGGGATGGCACGGTGGTGGTAAGGAGAGGGGTGAAAAGAAGATGAGAGTTCTTCCAGCCACCTCTGCTACTCCCCTCTTCTCCCACCACTCCGTATTTATGATAAGATGCGCTGGAGACATTAATTCAGTTACCTTAACATTCCGTTCATTCATTTTTTCAGTATATCCGTGTCCTTTAAGAGCTGCTTTTGGCACAAGCTTGCTTTCAGCACATTCTGAAGGTGAAATACATCGGAGCAGAGCAGCTTCTTCCTCATTCATTTGCTTGCTTAAGCTAGGACTATAAAATTTAACTATTCTTTCTCTTAAGATAAACGAAGAATTAAGTCTTCAGCACCTTCTTGTATGACTTGAAACTGTGGGGGTCATCTGTCTCCTCACACAATTTTTCCACTCGGCCCAGCAATACTGTGGGAGAGAAAACAAAAGACACATACAGCAAAACAAGAAACCCACTGATTTTTAAGTTACAACCTCCTTAATGAGGCAGCTTCAGAGACAAGAGGCCCTTGAAAGAAAGGCTGCCATTCCCCACTCGCCATAGAGACAAACACAGGTCAAGGCGGGTTTTATTATTTCCGCTATTTTTATTGACAAAAAATAACCCCTAGGACGCCGGTGCCCAACGAAAACGGGGCCCCTCGTCCCTCCCAGCCCCTGAGGGGACCCAGCCAGGACTCAGCACCCACCGCTCCAGAGCCCGGGAAAGGCCGCGGCCTCCGCAATGGCGGCCCCGCTCCGCCCCTCACTGAGGGGCCGTTCCCGCCGCCCGGCTGAGGGCTCCGCCTCCTCCTCCTTTTTCTCCTCCTTCTCCTCTTCTCCTTACTTCTTCCTCTTCTTCTTCTTCTCCTCCTCTGTCTCCTCCTTCTCCTCTTTCACCTCCTGCGCTGAGCCTGCTGGGAGACAGAGGCCGCGGGCCCTCAGGGCGAGGGCGGGCTCGCGTAGCGCGCTAGGACGGGCGGGAATGGCCTCCCGCTGTCGCAGGGCAGCGTTCGGGGGATGGTCGGGATAAATCCCGTGCCCTCGGCCGGGCTGTGCTCACCTCGCCGCCGGTGCCCAGGGCACGTCCCGCCTCAGGTCGTGCTGCAGCATCTCGGCCTGCAGGTGCAGGCGGTGCGCCAGGGCGTGCAGGCTGCAGTGCAGCTGAGCGAAGCGAGCCTCCAGGGACTGCAGCCTGCTCTCCACCCTGCCCGGCCCGAAACACAAGAGGAAGGGGAGTTCGGAAGGATTCGGGGCTTTCTGCCGTGACACTGCGCTGTGAACAGCTGCACACCCCGTTCTGAGAGCCCGCCCAAGCTTTGTGAGAACAGACGCCACTAAAAAGTCAAGGGGGTTTGTCACATCCCGTATCTTTTTGTCCGTTTCCTGGTGCAGAGATCTTACAGTCTCCAAATACAGCTGCAAAATTAGCACGTAGATGTATCTGTGGCTCTCAACCATGTGAATTATTAGTGGCATAGCTTTTTCTCTAATACGTTTTGAGGTGATTTGTGCTTTTATTTATAATGTTGCACTCTTTTGAACCATTTTCATTTAACATTGAGCAGAACTTCTCATTGCTCCTCTGGTTAAAAATTATGCAAATAATAAGCAAGCCACGCGCAGTGTTTTTTTTCTCCCAACAGCTCATCCTGCTCTGGTTTTCCCTTTAATAGGACTGTCCTTCCATGGAACAACTGTGATTAAAACTGCTTCATAGCTTGTATTTATTAATTATTTTCATTATTTGGTATCTGTTGTGTTTTTCCCTATTTAAAATTGTAAATTATGAAGATGAGGTTTTGAGTTTTAAGCTACTGCACTTTTGAAGAAGCTGAAGAAAATTGCCTGGTTTAAAAGAGTGCCTGTGTTGAGACAAGGTACAAGGGAATGCAAGTATTTGTTTTTGTACCTATTTCTCTCTTTCATGGAGGTAACAAGGGAGTTGTGGGCTTCTGTCACTTTGGGTGGTTTTTGTAAAGACGGTTTTCTCCACATTTTTCTCAGTTACCTGATTGACATTAAGGTGTGTTCTTGAAAATCCTGAGGATATCAAAGCTAATATAAATAATGCAAAATTCCTTCCTAAATACTGAACAACCATCTCAGTACTATGTACTCAATAGTGATTTACTAGCAGAACATCAGAATTTTTGGTGATTTTTCTTTTAATTTTACTGTCAGAACTTCAGGCTGTATCAGCTTACAATAACTATACCATCAGCAAATATTATTACAGAGAAGATGCTACATATTTTTATTTATCTTCTCTCTTTTCCTTCTAAGTTTGTTCCCACTGCTTCTGTTACTATTATTATTGTATTGTTTTAATGTTCAGGGAATTGAGTTGTGAATTGTGACCTACCTGTGTTAAACATTCTGTTCATGTTTGTGGCCCTATTATGTGTATCTTTGGCTGAACTTTTCATAAGGACAAAATATACAGCAGCTTTCAGGTGGTGACATTAAAAAATAAAAAGCCCAAACAAACCAAAATAAAACCCTTTCAAACATTTTTTCCATCCTTTGACACGTATCCCACGGTATTTTAAAGCCTGTTGTTATAAGGGAGAGACCAAAAATGCCATTTTTTCCCTATCAGCAGCTCCTGCCTCCCCCTTCTCTAAAACAAACCCTACTTTGGATTCTGTCTGCAGCTGACCTGAATCGGGAGAAAATAAAGAGACTTCAACAGTAGCATATTTTACTAAGCATCCCGACCTTAATTCATTGTCTGGCTGCATGTGCAGATCCTTGTCTTAACGATTTTCTGTTTTTTCCTGAGGCTACGAGGCTTCCTCTGCAGCCTGGTGAAAGCTCGTCTTACTGCAGTAGGATTCCTCTTGCTTCAGCAAGAATTTTGGGACAAAAATAGAACTTTAATTGGAAAATTAAGCCGGTGTCATATAGAAATGTAGGGAGTTCAGAAGAAATGGAAGGATTGATGTGTCATAATTGGATCGAGTCTCTCAGCACAGGGAGAGCAAGTGCAGAAACTCAGGTGAGGTAAGTCGGGGTTTGCTGTGAACGACTTTCAGAGCTGGGCTCTCAGATAATGAGTGTCCTTGCCGGTGAATTGCTCCCTGGTTTGCAGCTTTTTATCATGGTAAATAAGCTTCCTCATGGCCCATTCTCCAACTTCCTCCTCTACAGGTAAGAGTAAAGTTATGCAAGGTCTCACTGCTAATGCTGCTCTCAGTGCAGCAGTAGTTTCTCAGCAGCCTTCACTATTTGACCAGTTTTGTCTCTCAAGGTGTTTTTTTTATTGCCTGTCTGTAAATTCATCTTCTGTTTTTACAAACATGTCAGCGTTTGGCAATTTTGAATCTAAAAATGCTCAATTACACCATGGTAGATCCATAACTGATCTCCCACAGCTGTAACTGAATTCAAGACTGAGTGCTGCTGCCTCTTGACCTAAGTTTGGAATGAAAAGAGGAAGAGCAGATTAAACCTCCCGCTTTCATCATGGCCTCTGAACACTTTTTGCTTTAGTGTAAGTGAAGTTACCACTAAGTCAGTGACCTCTAACTCTGGCTAGTGTACACACAAACCACATCCCCATTTATTATCAGAAAGCTTTTAAATTTCCCCTCCTGTTAGCACACAGAACATACTTGGAAGCCATGCAGTAGAAGCTCAAGCATTCCCACTTCTCTGGAAGTGTGGTTCTATGTGAAACCTTACTTCTGCTAATCAGGCATTTACAGAAAATGACATTTTAAAGGCTGTCATGTGGGTTTGATTTTCCAGGCCAATGCAGCACCCTGCACTTCTCCAAGCCCTCCCTGTTCACTCACTCCATGGTATATTAGACACACACTTCTTCAAGCAGCTTCCCACAGAATTAATATTCACTTTTTTCTTTCAGGAGTTCTTTCATTGTTTCTCCCTCTGGACAGGTCTCCAAAACGACTTTTGTTTTCACCACGGTGTGAATCAGAGTCATAAATGCTTCGAGTGAACCAACAGTATCTCAACAAGAGGAGCAGTTTCTTTCCAAGTCTGTCAGCTGTCTGTCTGTCAACACATCATCAATCATTTCCTAAGCAGAAGTACTGCATCCCATCAGCTGTGATACTTTTGACAGGGATCATTTTTACTGCAGGTAAACCACAGTTGTGTGTATGACACCTGATTTGACTTCAAAATATCTCAACGCTGTTTGCATAATTTGCCTTTAAAGTATCACAGAATCCCAGAATGGTTGGGGTTGGAAGGGACCTCAAAGCCCACCTTATTCCATCCCCTGACAAAGGCAGGGACACTTTCCACTAGACCAAGTTGTTCCAAGCCCCATCCAACCTGGCCTGGAACACTCCCAGGGCTGGGGCAGCCACAGCTTCTCTGGGCACCCTGTGCCAGGACCTCACCACCCTCACAGTAACATGAAAATCCACAGAGGACGGACAGTATCCTGCCTGCCTCTAACTGCTGAGAATTTCAGACCCTTTTTTGACTCTTTTTTCCTGGAGATCCATGCTCATATATCTGCTCTGAGCCACCACCACTGGTCCTGCTGCTGCACAGCTGAGCACGGACCGGTGCCAGTGGGGGCAGCTGAGGCCGGATTGTTTTACAGGAAGTCCCCGAACCTGTTGGTCACGTTCCTCTGCCAAGTGCAGGCTTTGGAAATGGAGGATGAATCAGCATCACCTATGTCCCCATTCCTCAGTGATGGTGATTTGCTTTCCTTAAACTTATATGAAAGCTCCATTCTTGGGGTTTGTTTTTGCTCACAATAACCACTTACTCCCTATCTTTGAATCCTCCAGACACTGAGGCATGGCCTGAAAATCAGAAGTTCACCTCAAATCTCCAATCAGAACAGCAAGCCTGGAATTTCACAGAATCACAGAATATGCTGAGTTGGAAGGGATCCACAAGGATCCAGCTCCTGGCCCTGCATTCCTGGTCCCTCCAGCAATTCCACCCTGTGCCTGAGAGCATTGTCCAAATGCTTCTTGAGGTCTGTCAGGCTTGGTGCTGTGACCACTGCCCTGGGAAGCCTGTTTGGTGCCCAAAACATTTGGGAAAAACATTTATCTCATATCCAACCTAAACCTCCCCTAATACAACTTCTGGCCATTCCCTCGGGTTCTGTCACTGGGCACCACAGAGATCAGTGTCTGCCCCTCACAAGGAAGTTGTAAACCTCAATGAGATCTCCCCCCAGTCTCCTCCAGGCTGAACAGACCAATGGCCTTCATCACCTGGTGACACTTCATGCAGCTGCAGGCCATGGGGGATGGAGCAACCACCCAAATCCTGCAACAAACAGCCAGGATGGCAGCCATGCAACGAACACCACCGTGGAGCCCACGGCTCTGCCCCTCTTCCCTCCCCAGTGAGATTAAGCCTACTCACAAATTCCTCCCTCCCTGGACACACACAATGCCTGTTTAGACCCTGTTGCCCACAGAAGTCTCCAGGGAAGCAGAGGTTTACCACGCTCACCGATTGCCCCAGCCCTCCCCAGCCCTCCCCAGCCCTCTGCACCGTGCAAGCCCAGCCCTGCAGGACCTGTTCACCATCTCATTCAGGGAGCACAGGGAGATGCTGGCTTTTGCCATCTTCCTGGAGAACACCAAGAGAAGAAATAAAAGCCAGAGCAGGCTTGCTCTGCTCTCCTCTCCTCTCCTCGAGCCGGCAGCAACAGCAGGGACAGGGGATCCGAGTCCTGCAGGAGGTTGGTTGTTCCAAGGCTTTTTATAGCCTGTATATCCAAATATAGGTCATGGATGCACCAACACACGTTCATGGACACATCACACGCAGAACCACACAGCCTCACCTGACCCATTCCTCTGCCCCACAGATCCTGTGTCTTCATAGATGAACCAATTCACAGGTAACACAAAAGGGATTAACTATACTTTCCTGCTTTTTTTTTTTTTTTTTGCTGTGCTTTGGCTTTGATTTGCTGTTGTGCCCACCAGATCATTTCTTGGGCCAAAGTCTCCCACTGGGAAAGGCTGTACAAGCAGATTGCCTTTGTTTTTTTTTTTTAATTAAAAAGGTATGATGGAAAAATCTGATTTGGATGAGAATGAGTTGTTGTTGGTTGCAGGGAGCTGCTTTGAACAAAACCAAGACAGTTGGAATCTCTTCCATAAAGGGTGGAGACAGGCAGCACAACCGGATAATGATTTTCTGGAGCTGGATATGTAAAAAAAAAAGAGTTGGAAAATTTTCCATAAGGATATGGGTCTGGTAACAACCCAGCTGGTAAAACACAGCAGTACAACACCCACCACCACCCCCATCAGTGCAGCAGGTCCTCAGCCAGCACTAGGGATTCAGTTCTGTGACAGGTTAAGGACAGCCTAGGAAAAATATTCTTTTTTAAAATTATTTGCTCACTTCATAGGAAATCCAGCATGAACTTGAACATTCCCACTTAGGTCTTCCTACCTTCAATTTGCAAATGAAGGGAAGCTTCTAGCAAGCCAAGTTCTGCTCATTGTGTTTCAAAGCTTTGGGAAGACAGGAAGTATTTGGGTAAGGAAGAAGCTGTGCCTTTGGCCCTTCAAATTCCCCTTGTGAAGGGGTACAGTACATTTTTGGACACAATTTTGTGTGAGCTTGGCACTATCAGAGTGAGTCTAAGGACAAGGGAACAGCAAGAGAGAAAGCATTTATTAAGACAAGTGTAATAGTTCTTTTTCCCTGGGATACACAACTAACTGACAGCTGATGCAGCTAACAGGTGTAACAGTTCCCCTGCTCCTCCCTTAGCTGCAGTGAAAAAACACAGTTGGCAACCACAGGGAAACTCATTTGATTACTTGTTAATTGATGCATCTCTAGGCTATGCAGCTGCTGACAGAGTGCTGAAAACCAGATTCCGACCAATTAAAGCCAACTGAGATGCAGCTTCATGGGGAAAGTCACACAGAGCACTGCAACAGCCCAAACCATAGAGCTGAGCCAGTGACAGCCCTGCTACTGTTCAGCAGCCTCACTTCGCATTGTGGGTGTCTCCTTAGCACTGATTTCCTCCTCCAGCCTTAACTACATCAGCTTAGTCATGAACTAATGTTACCCCTAAATATAGAGACCTGTTTCACTTAAATTCAAGCAGCAAACTGCCAACCCTGCAAGAGACAGTGGCTGTGAGCATAACAGCCACAAAGAATCAGCACAAGGCCAGAGACATCATGAGTGCACAGCAAATCCCCTCCCCTTCCCAGGGCCCAGAGAGGTTCACTGTCCAGTTCCCTGTCAGTGGATGTAACTGGCTCTGAGCAGTGGTTTTGTCCCCCAGATTTCTGTAAACACCTGGGTGCCTTAAGGTTCTGGCAATGGGTAGGCTGATACAGAACTGGTCTGGTCAGCAACCAACACTCTCCTGGAGCCTTTGATCTCTGCACACAAGAGCCAGTTCACCTTCTCTCCGTGCTCAATGGTGAGCTTTGGCACAATTCCAGAGTGTTCTTTTGAGGCCACTTTGTTGAGCTTCCCCTCTTTTCTGCTAGAAGCAGCTGCTTGGGCCTTCCTCCTGTGCAGAGATTTTGCTGGACTTTTCTGCTGCTTTCCCATGTTGCTGCTGATGTCCCAGAGCAAGACTTTCCCGTCGTTTCCTCCAGACAACAGCCAGTATGGCTCTGGCATGAAGTGCACCTGTGAGACTCCCAAGCTGTGACCCTGGAACTCCAGCTCACATTCAAACCTGACACTGGTGACTCGGAATATCCTGACTTTTCCATCCTGAGCCCCGCAGCCGAAGACGTTGCCGCAGGAGGCGACGGACAGGGAATGTGCGAGCGGTGGGTTGAAGAACTGTCCAGCTGACTGCTGGCTCTCCTCCTCCAGGTCACACTCCTGCAGGTTCATGGTCCACAAGGGGCGGGCTTTCTGCAGGTTCCACAGCATCACCTGGGGAAAAAAAATAGGACGAGTCAATAATTTTGGTGTTTTACATAAAATCGGATGTTTAGCAGTAAAAATCAACAACCACACATCTCGCCCTAGCACAGCAAAGGCTGTCTGTGACTTCAAGAGGTGTAGGACGGGGTGAGGAGTGGCTAAACTTGCCCTGATAAATGGAGCAAATCTTTCTGGCCTGCTCTCTGAACCCCCACCGCCACGCTCCACAATGACTCAGACCTTTAGACCACGAAAGAGATGCAAACACTGCTCTAAAAGCTTTTGCATTCACCTCGGCAGTAGTAATCATGAGATACTGCATCAATTATTGAGAAGGAGGGACAGGGAAACGCTAGCAGTGAATAGAGATCATTATCATTCTGAATTTCTATCTCTGCTACTTGGCCTAAAATAGTCACTTCCACAAATGTGTCTGAAAAATGGGACAGCAAAAGGCAAACAGTAGTTGAGGCTGTGGTTTTTAAACAGGCATGTTTGTATTTATTTTTATACCCAATGAGTAGATCTGGTTTGTGTTGTGGAGTAGGGCATGCTTTAGCTGATGAGATGGGGCAGGTCATGCTTTTAGATTTGCTTTTCCAATGCCAGCCCACCCCCAAGCCCCCAGTGAAGAATCCTGTGTCCCTCTCGTACAGCAGTTCAAGCACTACAGATTTATACTGAGCCAATTACAAATAATTCTCTCAATGCTCTTGTAGGATCTGAATTGACAATGAGCATTCTCAAGGTCAACAAATCAAAAAGCACAAGTCAGTCCAATGCAGCACTGATGTACTATTGGCTTCATAAATCTAAGCTTCAATTTGTTATTAATAAAAATATTCCTTCCGTAGTAATCACCAATAAGAAGTACAGGAGTCTTTATATTTAGTTCACAAAAGAGCCTGGCTCTGCATTTCTGGAATCCAAATCACACTAAAACATCTGAAATACATTTCCTGTCACTTTCCTGTTTCAGTGTCTGCTTTTCCTGCTGCATTAAAACTACTTCCACAACAACTGTGATTTACTGTAAATCAGAGGGGCTGGGTGATGCTTACAGAAAATGCTTCTGTTTTCCTCACAGACAGCACTGCCACAGCCTGATGAATCCATCAACTGCTGACAAGTATTCTGCAAACTAAGTATTTTCTATCCTCATGGCATTTTCCCTGCTTCATCAGAACTCCTGAAAGAACTCCAGCAACCTAAATTTCAATTCTCATCACCCATGGCTTCCCCGAGGGTTTGACAAACCCAGAAGATGTTTTGATGCTCATAAAGCTCATAAATTCTCCAAAGGCATGGTGCAGACAGGGCTTCAGAGTTCTGCAGCTAAGCTTCCTGTTGGGAAATGATGCATCTTAAATGCAGCCTCAATGCAGAATGATGTTCTTTTCACTGTATGAAAACACACTAATGAAATCCTGTTTTGGAATACTGACTTTCACCTAAAAACCAATTTGCTGAACTACAATAAGTGAAACTAATACTAAAAAGTCAAGAAAAATAATCAGCTCACTTGCACCTAGTTGTACATAAACGTTTCCAATTCTGATAAAAAGTTTCCAGCCACAAGCTTGTGTATCTGCTTTTCAGGGACCAGAATTAAGCCAAGATGAGGCACTGAGTGTTTACTCCTGCCAGACAAGCTCTATCATCATGGCCTTAACACAGAAAAATACAATGTATACTAAATATCAGCATGTATTTGCTCCAACGGGTGTGAGAAGTACTTTGGTTTCAAGAACAGAAATAAAACTGCTCAATGCTGTCACACAAACTTCACCCCGACACTGCTGGAACCACAGAAACCTTTGAGAAGTGACAGTTTTCACATCAAGCTAAACCAGGAATGTGGTCAGACCTCAACCACTGAAAAGAAATTACTGAAAAACGTCTGTTCTGGGTGGCCAGCTCTGGACTTAACTCCCAGCATGATTCTTCTCAGAATGCAAAGGAAAGTTTCCTATTGATAAGGATAAAAATGTGTAAAAGGCAAAGAAGATTTCACACTCCCAAGATGCCAACAGAACAAAGGATAAATTATACAAATCATTGGTAGTCACAGTGATATGTTCCACTTGGAAATACACTGCTCCACCTGCCTGCCTGGAGCACTGTGCCTTTTCCTTGCCATCCTTTGCATCTCATCTGCAGCCACAGCTGATCCCTAGGGACAGCTGCTGGTTTTGCTCAGTCCAGCAAAGAGCTAATATAGCATAAGTGAGCTTTGCAGCATATTCTCATTTCTCCTCTCCCCACTCTGCTCACTTTTGAATTGTTAGGGGACATAAAAACAGGAGCAGAAGCTGTTGAGCAGAACATGGCACAAACAGCCCCAACATGTAGGTTTTGGGCCAAAACTACTTCAGAATAGTGAGGGAGCTTTCTGGTGACTGCAGGCTGAACACCCTCACGCTCAGTGAGAGTCTTTGGGCGCCTCACTACATAGGTGGGTAATTACTGCTTCACTTCATTAATAACCGTGCACGTGTATGCAAATCACCTGCATGTCCAGTCCACAGGAAAGCAGGCTTTGAGGCCGCTGAGGTCGGAAGACAACAGACGAGCAGATGTTGGAGTGTCTCAAGGACCGGCTGACTTTCTTGCTTTCCAAGTCCACAACCTTTATGGCCCCCGAGTCATCTGCCGCAGCCAGGAAGGTGTCGGGGTCGTTCAGCGAGAGGCAGTTGATCTCCTCCTCGTTCACCTGGAGGCGCTCCAGGGGCTCCTGGAGGGAGCGCACGTCCAGCACGCTGATGGTTTCTCCGTGCGCTGTGTAGAGCGTGCTGGGCCGGCGGGCAGAGAACACCACCGAGGTCACGTCCTGCGCCTGCGGCAGCCGCAGCTGAGCCAGCGGCGAGCCTGCCCCGTCCCAGAGCGCCAGCTCGCCCCGCTCCGCGCCGGAGGCCACCAGCCCCTCCGCGCTCACGTGCAGGCACAGCACGGACGAGGAGTGTCCGCCGTTCCACTGGACCGCCATGCTTCAGCGACACCCCTGGAACAAACACACACAAGCCCGAACTCAGGGGGTTGCTGGTCTCGTTACAGCAGAAACGCATCGAGGGACAAGATCGTCCTGCGAACTACTCGAAACCCCCGCGCCCGGTTAAAACAGGACCTCAGCACCCAAGCGGAGCTTTCGCTCAAACAGCAACAAACCCAGGGACAGCCGCGGTGCTGCCCGGTCTTTTCCAACCTAAATAACGCAATGAGGCTTTTAAAAGAAGCATTACTAATTTAAAACAGGTTGCAACACATTTAATTGGCTCTGAGAGCACACCTATGGCGCTCACCAAACTTAACCTTCCGAGGCGGGACTGCCCACAGTCACAGCACTGCTCGGGGGAGCATCGGCAGAAAATTAAGTGAGGGGCGGAAAAAGGCAGCACAAAAGTGTTGGAGGGACCGGGGAGAAGGAGAGAGGCACACGGGGCTTTTGTGACAGCCCAGCAACCGCTTCACTGGCCTAAGGTCCATGAATTTATTTAACTACTGGGCGATAAACGGCTTGTTCCGGGTGTTTTTACCTTTTTTTTCTTTTTAACCCATTTTATGTTTTCCACGTGATTTTTGTTGACCCAGATCTAAAGAGCCTCCAGAGCCCATTCATTCCCTCAGAGGAACTTCGCGCTTCAATAACACTACAGAGAGGGCCGATACCTTCCCCGTACCTCGCGTCGGGACAGA
>VZRX01012887.1:125045-161024 GCA_013398075.1 Notiomystis cincta | reverse complement strand
GGCCGCGGCGTCGTGGGGAGGGCCGGGCTGGCGGCTGCCGGGGCGGGTGCTGGAGCTGGTGTTCTCGTACCTGGAGCTGCGGGAGCTGCGGAGCTGCGCGCTGGTCTGCAAGCTGTGGCACCGCGTCCTGCACGGCGACGAGAACAGCGAGGTGTGGCGCAGCCTGGCCGCCCGCTGCCTGGCCGAGGAGGCCCTGCGCACCGACATCCTCTGCAACGTGCCCACCTACAAGGGCAAGGTGAGGCCGGGACCCCCGATCCGCGGGGACACCCCCACCCCGCCGGGACACCCGTTCCGCGCCGTCCCTGGCGCCTGGGGACGCCCCCGCAGCCCTCCGGCCCACCCGCCATCGGAAGCGAAGGGGGCGGGAGGCTGGAAAACGTGACGGGGTTTTATCTCCTAGAACCACAATGGTTTGGGTTGGAAGGGACCTTAAAGCTGCCGTGGGCAGGGACACCTCCCGGGGGACCAGGCTGCTGCGAGCCGCGTCCATCTCCCCACCCGCCTTCTCTCGCCCAGGTCCGTGCCTTCCACCACGCCTTCAGCACCAACGACTGCTCGAGGAACGTGTACATCAAGAAGAACGGCTTCACGCTGCACCGCAACCCCATCGCGCAGAGCACGGACGGGGCGCGCACCAAGATCGGCTTCAGCGAGGGCCGGCACGCCTGGGAGGTGTGGTGGGAGGGCCCGCTGGGCACCGTGGCCGTCATCGGCATCGCCACCAAGCGAGCGGCCATGCAGTGCCAGGGCTACGTGGCCCTGCTGGGCAGCGACGACCAGAGTTGGGGCTGGAACCTGGTGGACAATAACTTGCTGCATAACGGGGAGGTGAACGGCAGCTTCCCCCAGTGCAATAACGCGCCCAAATACCAGGTGAGGGGGCTTGGCGTGGGCTGGGCTCCGCGTCGGGGCTGGGGGGTGCTGCCGGCCCCTCGCCGTCCTGGCTGGCTGCTGAAGGGCTCCTAAATGACCCTCAAGGGTCTCTCTGCCTTCCCTGCGGAAGGCAAACGATTCCATCTCATGAGCCTTTCCCCCCTTCATTTACTGCTTCCACAGGCTGCACCTGTCTGGTGTTCAGCATGCCTGACCCCGCGTTGTTTCCACACTTTAATCTCAAACGCTGAGTGTGAAACCTGTGCTGTGAGTGTCTGCTTAGACATCGTGGTGCTTTTTGGAATAAAACCTGAAAAGACCTCTGTAGCTTTCTGAAATAGTGACTTGCCCCACAGCAGGGTGAGCGTCTGAGGGCTTATACCCCTTTATTGTCTGGCAGGGAGAGCTGAAGTTAGTGCTTAGGTGAGAGTCTTTCTGAAAAGCCTGCAGCAGTGCTGACTGCTGCTGCCTTGCTCACTGGCCACCTTCCCGTGAGTGACATCCCTTATCTGGAATCTCATGTTCAGATAACTTCACGGTATTAAAGAGCAAAAGATGGGTGCCACCCCACCTTTTTGTCCTTATAGAAGTGCCTGTCTTGTTGTTCTGCCTGCTCACCCAACTGCCCCTTCACTGCTGGATTTGCTCGTGTTACAGCTTAAACTGGATCATTGTAATTTGCATCTCATATTCAGAGAATGGGTTGGAAGGGACTTTAAAAATCATCCAGTCCAACCCCCAGTGCTGCATTTCACTTGTGGGTGAAGATCTGTGTAGTAACATGTATCTGATATTCCTCAATTTCATGCAAAAGTTCAAATCAGTGATCATTTGGGATATTTTGTGTTTATTAAGACATGTGCAGTGATCTGCTGGTAGAAAATGTGCTTACAGGAAACACATGTGTGTGTTAGTGTTGGCTGGAAGAAACTCCCAGTGCTGGGACTGGCTGGAGAAGAGTCAGGAGTGTGTGGTGCCTGCTGTGCTTGTGGCTGTTCTCTGAGACTTTCACTGATGTCTGAAATAACGTGTGCTACATAAATGCAAGGAGCTCTGGTCCTGCTTGGATCCAAGGCTCCTTCTGTGCTCATTGTTGGTTTCACTTGTGTGTACGTGTATATATAAATATATATATGTATATCTTTTAGGGTTTTCATTTTACATTTTTTACTGAAATTTCCTTGTGCCTTGGTGAGGGAACACCTCTGTCAGCAACAGCACCTGCATATTAGTCTGGTCTGGGATTTTTTTGTAGGTGGCACTTGCCTTTCTTAAATCCATTGTCTTTAAAAATGCTCCTCACAGAGCAGTTGCTGCTCAGTGATAGCAGCAGCTGAACACAGAATTCAGGTAACTTGGAGCCCATTGCAAAGATTCCAAAGCTCTGCAGTATTCCCAAAGCACACAGCATGTAGTGCCTGCCCTCAGTGCTCTCACAGGTTCAGATGGGAAGGGTTATCTTTATTTTCATAAACAGGTGGTGGATGCTGTCCTGCTTCAGAGGTTCTCAGGGTTATGGTGAAATTGAGACATTCCCATCATAAGAGCAATCACTTGTGAGACACAGGACAACCTTGCTTTAAAATTCTCTGCCACATTACACTTGGCATTGTTTTTGTCTCCTTTGAACATGCTGACTCTCTCTGTGTATTATTTTTACTCCCTCTCCTGTCTCTGTTTCCAGATAGGTGAAAGGATTCGAGTTATCCTGGACATGGAAGACAAAACATTAGCGTTTGAGAGGGGCTATGAGTTCTTGGGAGTTGCCTTCAGAGGACTGCCAAAAGTTTGCCTGTATCCAGCAGTGTCTGCTGTGTATGGTAACACAGAAGTGACTTTGGTCTACCTGGGAAAACCTCTGGATGGATGACATGGATTGTTTCGTTGGGACGTCGAGATGTGGATGTTTGGGAGGAGAAATCTGCATGTTGGTTAGAGGGAAACAAGTATTAGAGGAAAAAAACAGCCAAGTGTGGGTGTGTGTCCAAGAGCCATCGAGGGAACCCCAGGGAGTTCGGAAACAGAGGACCAGCCATACTTCAGAAATTGTGCTACATTTCCTCTTCCTACCAGGCCAGAAAAATCCTCAGGGCTGCAGTTGGTTGAGTGGGAAGCTGACACATGCATGTTGCAACAGATTTTATTGCTAAAATGGCAGTGTGACCTCAAACATTTAAGAAAGGACTTGATACAAAGATGCTTGAGGAAATTACCCTGGGATTTGTAAGTGGCGTGTTTTGTGAAAGACTCCCATTTCCAAACTGCTTGTTCCTTCCTTCCCTCCTTGGGGCCAGCGTGGGGGCTTCAGCAGAGTGGGGCTGCTGAGGGTATTTACAGTTTTTAGTGTCCTGAGAGGCACGGTCTGTGCCACTGCCTTTCTCTGGTATAACCATACAACACGTGTGCAGCTATTTTTAAGTGTATTTTAAGGGTTGTATATAAAGGAGACGTCAAAAAGAATAGTTAAAAAGAAAGGGTTTGCTTTATTCTAACTGGGACAGAATTTCTTAAAGAGAAAAAATCACCCCCCTCCTTGGCACCAGAGCACACACCTGGGACAGGTGTACAGCCTTCATGTCAGTGCAGTTCTGTTGTAATGTGTTTTGGGATGCTCTTGTGGAGTGTGGTGCTACTTTGGGTTGTTCCCTGTGAAAGTTTCCATGGCTTCAGTGATAGGTTTGCTCTCTGTAGGAAATAAAAACGTTTTCCCCACGAGTTTCCTTTCAGCAGAACTTGCACTCCCCCTGGGGAAGGAAGGCTGAGCAGAGCACTGAGCTTGCCTCAGAAACACCACCTTCTCCAAGCACTCTTACACTTGCTAATCACTGTTGTGAGATGTCTCAAAACAACGTGGAAGGAGCATTGGGCTTCTGCAGCCAGACCTTACCTTCAGCTTCAGTGGCTTTATGAGGCTTTAAGGCTTGCCTGAACCTTTCTTAACTGAATCAAATCCCCTAGCACCCCAACATTCACTTGCCCAGGACTAGTAAAACTCTCACCAGCCCTTTGATGGGGATTCTGGATCACATTCAGTGTTTGTGCTCTTCACTGGTTTTCTCAAAGCTCACACCCCCCAGGTGTGTCTGTGTGCTGGCATGTGCAGGCTGGGAAGCTGCCAGGTGTAGTGAGGAGGGAATTCTTTGGTGAAACCCCTTTCCTGAGATGCTGGAAGGTCTGCAGGGAATCCCAGGAGGGTCCTTTAACAGGGCAGGAAGTCTGTGAGCCCCAGGGCTGGCTTGTGACTCTGCTTTTGTGCTGGTTAGTGTCTCCCAGAGCTGCTTTCCAGAGAGGGAGAAGGAAATGTTTATACAACCTTACAACCTCTTTTTGCTTGTGTTTTTTTTTTTGTTGTTGTTGTTTTGGGTTTTGTTTGTTTGTTTGTTTTTGTTTTTTGTTGTTCTGGTTTTGTTTTTTGTTTTGGTTTTGGTTTTTTGTTTTGTTTTGTGCTAGATAATGTGAGTGTGAGTTGCTGGGTGTCAGACACTGGCAATTCTCTGAGCATGGAAGAAAGAGGAATTTCTCTTGGGCTGTTGCTCATCCCCCTCCCTGTTCCTCAAGGATGTGAGTGAGGCTTTGCCTTGGAGTGCTTTTGGCCAGGTAGATCACCAGGTTCTGCCCTGGAAATGTGTAAGTTGTTACCATTTAAAGGATTTAAAAGTATTTATTTGTTTTGTGTGTTCATTGCTGAAAGGCAAATCAAGGTCTGCTCCTGCTGCTTCAGACAGAATGTGCTGTGAGCAATGGAGGTGTTTTAGGTGGTGCTGAGAACAGCCAAATAAAGGATGTGGGACGGGCATCCAGGTACGTCCCAAATCAATCTGTTACAGGCATTGATTGTACTGGACTGCAAAGTGTGTCTGCAAAGCAGAACTGTGGGACAGAGTTGGGGATAAAGGAAACAAAACCCTGCCCAGCTGAGGAAAATAAATAGTCCCCAGGATGAATGTATTCTCAGTGCAGTCCTGAAAGATGCAACCTCTGTGACCGTTGATTGATGATCCAGTTAGAGGCAAGGAAACCCTGAGAATTCCAAGGAGTTTTAATCACAAATTCAGATTGATTCCCATTCTTCAGATTGCATTTTACCCTCTAAATAATTTCCCTCTAAATCAGAAATGCTGAAAGTTGAACATTCCTTAAGGGTGGGTTTGGGTGGACTCACTTATGTAAGATTATAACTTATTCCTGGAGACCAATGCTGGCTGTACAAAATATTAAAATAAACTCTGCTATCATTCAGAAGGATCTGTTGGTGTGGATTGTTGGAATGGCACCTGTGGAATCCCACAGATGGAAAGAGGGGAGTTGCAGTTTGGTGCACCGAGGAGATGCTGGGCTTGTATGATCTGCTGTGTGACTGCTGGGAAAAAGAGAGTCTGATGAGTGGATAAGGAGGGCTTGGAAACTCAGGGCCCTGATAGCTG
The DNA here is from genome assembly GCA_013398075.1 of Notiomystis cincta. Lineage (NCBI taxonomy): Eukaryota > Metazoa > Chordata > Aves > Passeriformes > Notiomystidae > Notiomystis > Notiomystis cincta. Next base: position 155,724 of record VZRX01012887.1, on the reverse strand, counting down.
TGCTTGGGAAGTGGCATCCTCTGAAACAGGGATGCTCACTCACGACTCTGGGAAAGGCATTCCTGCCTGCTGGAGGCCTCTGGCTTGGAGTTAGGGTGGTGTGGTCTCCTTCCCCACTCAGCTTCCTGCAGTTTCCTTAGCTTTCCCTATGGAAGCTCAATATTTCATGGAGCTTTCAGGAAGAAGTATTGTAGTTTTGAACTCTGAGGCACCTTCCAAACTCTCTGCACCAGGAGTTTGCTTTTAAGCAGTAAATCTTGGCTGACATGTCCCTCATGAGCAGAGAGATTTGGTGCTGGCTCGCCAAGAAGGCAGAGTTGGTACCTCAGGGTCAGCTGAGCAGTTGTTTGAGGTACTTTGTCTACCCTAACAAGGGATTGAAGGCTTTGGTCATGGGGGAACATCAAGTGTTCACAGCCCCCATAACAGAAATCACTCAGATTACCAGGTCTTGGCTTCAGAATCCTACAGGATTTTGGGATAAGTGAGCATTTTATCTGTCATTTTAATAAAACTCAGAATCCTTGTCACAATTTGAGAGACAGGTGTCTGCCAGGCAGGAGCCTCCCTTGGAATGGAAAATGTAAACCCCTTCCCTCCAGATTATTATTAATTTGAAATTAAGGGGCTCTCAGGCAAAGATAAGAGAAGAGCAATCACAGTTCTTTCCTAGTGTGTGCAAGGCAAACAAGGAGCAGCTGTGACAGCCCCACCGAACAGACCCAGACCCCACTGCAGCCTCCTCTCCCTGCAGGCGCCGCCCCCTCGCTGCAGTTCCGCTCGCGGCCGCCAGGGGCGCTGTGGCCCCGCTGGGCAGGGCAGGGGCGATGATTCCCCCGCGGCTGCAGGGGGCGCTGTGGGGCAGCGCGGGGAGCACCCGGCAATGGCGGCTCGGCCTGGCCGGGAAGGGATGGAGAGAGGCCGGGCCCGCAGAGCCCAGGGGCGGCCGATCCCGGGGCCTCAGCAGGACCCGCGGGAGCAGCGAGCTGGGACGGCAGGAAAACAGCAAAGATCCCGGCTGGGGGACGAGCTGTGTCGGAAGCTCCGCGGCCGTAGCTGGAACCCCGGGGAGTCTCGGCAGGCGGGTGGGGGAGCGGGGCCGGGGCAGCGGGAACTCGGAGCGGGGCCGAAGGAGCGGCGGGGCCGGGGCAGCGGCAGCCCGGCTCCATCAGGGCAGGGAGAGCGGGGTCAGGATCTCAGGGCCCCGAGCAGAGGGGGAAAGTCCCTCTCTCAGTGGGGCATTGACAGGGCACCAGTTCAGGGGCTGCTCCCAGAGCAGAGGCTCCCCCGCGGCAGGAGAAGGGACTGGGCTGCACTGCGGTGGTGGCAGCGAATTCCCTTCCCCAAGGGGCAGCTCTGAGCGGCCTCCGAAACAGAGAGGGGGAGAGCGCAGCCACCCTGTGCTCCTCTTTTACCAGCCCAATTCTCTCGGTGTCTCTGCCCCTTTCTGAGACACCCTCAGACAGAGAAGTGCAGCCCAGATGCCTCCTGGGCTTGGCCACTTCTTTTCTTCTCCTTAAGCGTCATCATTACCATTCCTTAGGAACTTATGGGACAAAATTCCCTAACAAAAGGAAACAACGCTCAACACTTGTGGCTTGAGTGTGCTGTGAAGCCTGTTGGGAGCTGAACAGCCCTCTGTTCCTGTCTGAGCTCTGATAAGGTCACCAGTTGGGGGCAGAGACGTTCTTGGCCTTGCTGGTGCCTTGTGCTGGCCCTAAGCCAGTTGTGTGACCCCTCAGGTGCTGCTGACAAACTGATAACTCAAGATGGGCTGGGAAACACCCTCCTGGAAAATGCTTTTATGCCAGTTGAAAGGCTGCAGTGAGTGTACATTTTTGGGAGCCCCGTGTGTGCCTTCCCCTGGCCAAGGCTGCTCTGCCCTGTCCCTGCTGGCCACGTTTCAGGTGACAAACGCAGGCAGGAGCAGATGGCCCTGGTGCTGTGGCTCTGCCTCCGGTGTGGCTGTGCTCTTCCCTGCCTGCCTCGGAATCTGACAGCCAGAAATCCAACTTTTCTCCCTGCTTATCTCTGATCTACATTTCTAAATTCCCTGAGCACACGGGTGTGTTTCCAGATGGCTGCCTGTATTTTTTTCCTCTTCCATTTTCACTGGGTTGATGACAGCAGCGATGAGTTAAAATAACACTGTGCCTGCTCGTAGTCTGATCATGCAAAACTGCTTTTCTTAAAGTATTTAAGAGGTGAGCAGCCCTCAGTCCTTAAGCTATGTGTTTCCATGTGAATATTTCCGTTTTTGTGTGTTATAAATAGCTCTCAGATGTGTAAGTGAATTTCTTTTCACTTGCACGCAGTGAAATCTGCAGACAGAAAACAGCATTATTGGAATCTACACTAAGATCCTTCCTACACTCACAAAGCAGGTTTTCAGGGGGTTGGCAGTGACCGTGCTTGACTCCTACTGTTGGATGATGCTGTGTGACTTCCTGAGGAACTCTCCCCTATCCCCACGAGAGGGCAAAGCTGTTGGAGCCTTAACTTGTGCTCAAACAAGTGCTGAGTACAAGAAATGTTTTTGGTGTGGAACCTTCTCCCTTAACAATTTCTTCCTGTTCTTTTCAAGAACCAAATCAAACTAAAAATGCTCAATAGAAGTGGATGATGGACATAGAATGTTTAAAGTTCACTCCTTCATTTGAACCCTGCATCCTGAAATAGGCTTAGCAAATATTTGCATTTCAGAAAATGATTTTTAGTGGCATCAACCTGAGCCAAATCCAAGATCACCTTAAAGGATTGAAAGGGATTTGAGAGGTTCAAACAAAATGTCAGTGTTGCTGTTCAAGGTCCACTTTTTCCCAGACTTGCTTTTCTTCCCCTCAGGCATTTATGATGAGGAAATAGTGATATCAGCAAAAGATTATTTGAAAAAAAATCAAAGAAATTAAAAAGGATTTTGAAATAAAACTTCTGTATGTTACAAGTGCTGTTCATTGTTCTGCAGTTTTACCGAGTCAGGAATTGAATGGATTTTCCCTTCAGGCCTGCACTGGCAGGTGTGGTGTGAGCACCTGCAGTGGTTTCATGTCTGCTTGATTTATTTTGTATTTTTAATCTGGAGCTGCCCTTGCCTAGGAGAACTCAGCCATATCCCATCACTTTTAAATACCAATCTAAGACAATAAACTCTGCCAGCTCCAATATGTGCTGGACAAACCTGCTGGTAAGGAAATGGATGTTGGCCAAAATGCTTTTTTAATGTATTCAAATACTGTAGGAGTTAACATTTTTCATGGAATCCCAGATTGGTTTGGTCTGGAAAGGACTCATCCAGTTCCAACCCCCGTTATAGGCACCTTCCACTAGACCAGCCTTTGCCAGTTCCAAATCACCTTTTTTATTTCTTTGGTGGCTTTTTGTTTGTCTTTTGTGTGCTCAGGTGACAGAGGCCACTTTCCTCATGCCAGATCCCATCTGACACTGGGCACCTGAGCCCTTCCACAGGGTCTTGTGCAAGAGCAGAGCTGGAGGATGGGATCTTGCTTTGGAAGCAGCCAAAATATTTTATTTTAGCTTCAGCATAAGATTTTATCTGTTCCTGAAAATAATTGACATGAGCAGAACTGGATCAGAGTTGGAACATTAGTGAGACTCAGGAGGGTGTGCAGGATGGAAACCAGGTGGTTTTACATGCCCACCTCACCCCACAGTGCTGTGACTCTTTACCAGCAGCCTGAGCTGCTCTTCCTGGCAGGAAAGTGGAGAGCAGGAGGGGAGGTTTGAGTATTGATCTGTGTGTCTGGCTGAACCTCCTCCCTCCTGCACTCCTGTGCTAATTCAAGTCGCAGACTGAGAGGTGGAACTGCTCTGGGTCTCTCCCAGGCGTGGCTGCAGGGATGGTGTTTTGGGTACAGCAATGATGTCACCTGTGTTACAGGGATGTCACAGGTTTGTGGTTTTTTTTTAAAAAACCCACAGAAACATATCCTGGCAGTTTTCCTGTTTTCTTCCCCAAGACCAAGAGATAAGTCCTAAGCTCCAACTCCAAGTCCCAAACCCACAGACAGGCTTTGTCCCTTGTCCCTCAGGTAGCATGCTGGAAAGCAGGGATGCTGAGCCCCATGGCTGAAAACCTGGGAAAAGCAGACTTTGTAGGGTGCATTTGCTTCCAGAAGATCTGCCAGGCTGTGGCACAGGGATGTTGGCCCTTCTGGCCAGAGAGGAAGATGGGTGGGACACACTGAGCTCTGCAAGCAGTAGAGAGAGTTTCACTTCCCTTCGAATTCATGACAGAATTACTCACTTCCCTGAAGCAGAACAGCAGCAGGGAGGGAGTTCGTGGGGCTGCAGATGGGAGGGGTTTTTTGTCACAATTTGCATACCTGAATGATGTCACAGCAGTGACTTGTCCAAACCTCCTTTTGATGACTTACAGCCTCCAGCCTTGAGAGTTTTAGGCTAAAAAACGGAGAGAGAAGAGGTTTAGCTTTGATATTAGGAAGAAATTCTTCCCTCCTGGCACAGGTTGCCCAGAGAAGCTGTGGCTGCCCCATCCCTGGAAATGTTCCATGCCACATTGGATGGGGCTTGGAGCAACCTGGGATAGTGGAAGGTGTCCCTGCCCATGGCAGGGGGTGGGACTGGATGGCCTTTAATGTCCCTTCCCACCCAGATCATTCCATGAATCTATGATAAAAAACTCTGGTTAATGTGCTGGAGTAGATGGGTCAGGGGGGTTTGTTGCTTTCAATAGTTTATTTTATTGTACAGTACAAAAAAGGTCAATTTATTCACGTGTTTGGTAATCCTGTGGGAAAAGTTCCAGCAGCTCCTGTAGGTCTAACTGCAGTCAAAGTCCAAACTAGGTGAAAGTAACCTGGTTGTGGGGCTTTCCAGCCCTGGAGGAGATCCAGGAGGAATCACAGGATGGTTTGGGTTGGAAGGGACGTTAAAGCCCAACCAGTCCCACCCCCTGCCATGGACAGGGACACCTCCCACTGTCCCAGGCTGCTCCAAGCCCCATCCAACCTGGCCTGGAACACTTCCAGGACTGGGGCAGCCACAACGACTCTTGGCAAAGATCAGAGGTCTTTTCTGACGCTGTGCACCGGCTTCTCCTGCAGATGCCGTTCTCCAGAGCATCTGGACCGTCTCAGATCATCAGGGAGTGAATGCACTTGGCTTCCAGTTGCTCAGAAACACAAGGCTCTGCTGCTTCAGCATCTGACGCACGCCGCTGCATGCTGTGCCCCGGGGAGGCTGGGATGCCCCAGGAGCAGTTCCTGGGGCTGTATCCTCCAAGCCCAGCCTGGGCACGGCAGGAGTGTGACAGCTGGGAGCGGTGCCAGAGCCCGGCCGCAGGGCGGGAGCGGGGGGAAATGAGATCCCTGCTGCAGCTTTCCTCCTCCCGCCCCTTCCTGCTCATTTACAGGCCGAGGAGGAAGAGAGGTGACCGCGGATGGAGCTGCCTGGGCTGCACCTGCCCGCGGGAAGGGAACTGGGTAGAGCCTCACCGCCAGCGTGGGCTCTGGGAAGGGGCTGTGGCCGAGCCACTGACCAGCTCCCCTCTTCCCTTCCCGCCCTGTGCTCTCAGGAACAGGGGTTACGTCCCACTGAGACCTGTTCCTGCCTTTCTTCTGAGTGCATAGAGAGAGAAAATGGGCACCTTTTGGGGACTGAGGGCTCAAAGGTGGGATTCTCTATGAAGTTCTTGCTGTGGGGCTCCTGACTGGTGTTCAGGATCAAATGTCCTCCAAGCCCAAAGACATAATTTCCCCAATTGTTTTTGCAGCAGTTCACCTGGATCCGTGTAGGTTTGTTGCATCTTGTCAGTCTGGGGGGTTCTTGCCTCCCCCCTCCTCTCTGATCCCACAGGTCCAATTCCTCTGCTGTTGGCAGCCAGTACGATGCTGCAGGGGTGGGGATACAAGCCCAGGGCTCTGCTCAGAACAACCCAGAACTAATCCTGGCTTCAAAGAAGTCTTCTTTGAACCCTGCTTTCCATCAGAAAATCTCACAAGAGCTGGGAGATTCCTGACAGCTGGAAATATATAGAAGAAACTCTTGGCTGTGAGGGAAGTGAGGCTGTGGGACAGAGAAGTTGCGGCTGCCCCATCCCTGGAAGTGTCCAAGGACAGGTTGGACGGGGCTTGGAGCAACCTGGGATAGTGAAAGTTGTCCCTGCCCATGGCAGGGGTGGAAGGGGAGAGCTTTAATATCCTTTCCAACCCAGGTCATCCTGTGATTCTGTGGAATCAGGGAAAAAGCTGAGCTTGGCTGTGGCTAAATGTGTAATTATGGAGAAGGAGGAGCCAGGAGCGTGGGCAGCTGCTGGAATGGGAACAGGAGTGGAGGAGTCATCCCAGAGGAGGGTGCTGCAGCTCCAGGGGCTCCCAGACACACCAGTCACTGCAAGCCAGAGCCTGGAGCTTTACTGACAGATGTAAAAGCTGACACATGCCTTTCCTTGGACCCAGGTAAAGCAGCAGGGAGATGGTTTGGCCACAGGTCGGGGGGAAAGATGTGTTTGAGGCTGATTATAAATCCTTGATGTTTGTGCCTTGGTTTCCCCTGCAGGAACTGCCCTGAGGGGAGCTGGGGCTCTGTGAGCCCACACTCCTGTGCAGTGATGCACCATCCCTGGATGGAACACATCCCTAGGGGTGTATTCCCATTGGGAAATTCAGCCAGATGAAACTCCAGAGCTCAAGTTTAAACTTCAGGCCTTGAGCTGTCCATGTTAGCTTTTCCCTTTTGCCCATGGAACAAATTCTGTTTTCTTTTTTGGGTTCATAGTTCCTGTTAAATTAAATTAATAGTTCCTCAAATTAAAGGCAACTATTGCTGCTGGCAGCTCTTGGGATACAGGAGACCTCAAGCTTCCCTTGTTTTATCCAGAGCAGCTAATTCAATAAAACAAATTAAATTAATGATGCTTTGCACCATCATCCCTTGCAGAACCTCTTGTTTAATTCTTGGCAGTTCTTCATCCCAGTGGGAGTCAAGGAACCCCATGGAGAAACATTTCTGTTTCCCTTTTCCCCCACTCACCAGGTCCTGTGTGACCACAAGTGACCCTTCTGGTGCTTCCACTCAGGAATAAATCACATTTCCTGCAGGAAAACACACGTTCAGTGATGGGGTTGCTGTTTCCTGTTGCAGTTTCCCCTTTCCCAAGGGTCTTGTGCTGGGTGCATTCCAGGAGAAACTGGGAGCTTGCCCTCTTGTCATAACTTTACTCTTGGGTTGTGTTTGACAATTTGAAGATTGTTAAGGGAAAAAGATGGTTTGGAGGAAGAGGAGGTGGGAGGAACAGAAGAAGCTCACTGGGTCTAAAATCATAAGGGGATTCCCAGCCCTCTCCTACAGCTGCAGGAATTGGACATGGCTCCAAGCAGCTGAATCTCCTTCAGTTTAACCCACCTGTGCCATTGAGCTGCACTTGAGCTTCCTGAGGAGCTGATCAGAGGAGCAGCTCCTGGCAGCTCAGTCCCTGTCCCTTCACTGTGCTGCTATTAAAAAATAAATTACCCCCTCTTAAAGCACACATCAGATCCTTACTGAGGGCTGGGTGGGGATGCGAGGGGAGGAAAAGGAGGGGACCAAGCAGCAGCCTCAGGACGTTTTCAGAACCATCCGGCTGCAGGATGTAGGGAAAGTGTGAACAGCAGCAGCACGATGGCTGCTGATGCCCCAGTGCAGAGCCCCAGGGTCAGCCCTAGGGTGGGGCTGCTTTTCAGGGACAGAGGAGGGGAGGGAAACCTGGATGGGCTCTGCACTGGGGCATCTGCCAGTCCGTGGTGCTGCTGGGGAGGGAGGTTACACTGGCTTGGCTTTGGGGATAGGGTGCAGGCAAAGCAGGGAATGAAGCAGGTTGTTCCTCTCCCAGTTCCTGCTGGGCTGCAGGAGGAAGCTGGTTTGATGCTCAGGGCATCACCTTGATGGTGGCACAAGAAGGAATCTCCTCAGGTCTCCCAGGAGCCTCCTGATCCAGAGAGCAGAGTGTGGTCATGGCTGAGGATGCCCAAGTTTTACAGCTCTGCCAGCTCCCGTGTCTCCAAGCACCAGGTGAGGGTTTTGAGTGTGGGGTCGTGGCAGAGTTTGGGATGAAGAGTTTGTGGTCATCAGCTGATCTCAGCCTTTCCTGTGCCCTTGAGCAATGCCATGGGAATTTTGCCCTGCTGTGAGCTTCTGCCATTCCTGTTTGCTTCTCTCTTCTCCTTCTTGATTTTTATACATCAAAGTTCCTTGAAAATGGAGGAAATGAAACCACAGGGCTTTTTTGTGAGTGACATAGGAGAGGTCAGCCTCCTCCCAGAGAAGAAATGAAATTCTGGGGAAAGCAAGAAAATTATCTCCCTGGTAATTTACGCTGGTTTCAGGAGTTTGGGGGCTACGTGGTCTGGCAGGGAGGGGGGGACTCTAGTTGGGATGTCCCTTGGAGGGGGTCTTGGTGTGCTGCAGTGACACAGTTCATCTCCTGACTCTGCAAATATTCCACTGGCGCCATAGAACACATGGCATGTGGAGCATGGACCTGCTGATCCCAGACAGGGCCCTGCTGCAGGGCTGGATCTTTTCTCCATAGTGTTGAACCCTTTCCCAGCTAGGTAGATCCAGGTAAAGTTTTCCTCCTCAGAGGCTGGATTTGCTGGGGGCTTGGGGGTATGTGAGGACCCTGGGAAAGGGGAGACATGGGGTGGGGAGATGGAGAGCAGGGGTAGGTGGGGGTGAGGAAGAAGGAGACATCCCTGTTCATATTGCCTTGTAAATGTGGCTCTTTTGTTTCCTGGCAGCTGCAGAAAAAGCCATTTCTGCCGACTTCCCCACAGGGACTAGCACTCAGGAGGTCCCTGTATCTGGATGGTTCCAACTTGTGCCCTGGGTGCTGGGTTTTCTGAAATCCTGAGCTGCCCCAGGATACCCAAAGCTCTGCAGGCAGGGGGATAGGAGCTCACTTGGACAATGTGAAGGACAGGCTCTGGCATCCTAAAGTTACTGGAGACTCAACACCTGGGACAGGTCCAGCCTTGGCTTGGGATGCAACAGGAAATAACAGCACCTTCTTCCCCCATGGAACGCACATCCCTTGGCTCCTGTCAGACCCTGAGCTGGGCTCTGGAGGGACACCACGGGAATAGGTGTCCACATTGCCATCCCATGCAGGGGTGGCATTCCTCCACCCCACAGGATCTGTGGCATGGCTGTGCAGGGCAGAACCACGCCCAGCCACCACCTCAGTGGCCCGAAACCCTGAGGAAGGGCTTTGCTGCCGGAGCCGCACAGAGGAGTCTCTGTGCGAGGCCCGTCCGCGGCGCTGGCTCGTCCCCAGGAGCTGCGTGGCCCCTTACTCCTCGCTGCCTGCCTGGGCCGGTGGTTCCTCCTTGCTGGGGAGCCGTGTGCGAGTGCATGACCCCGGCTGCGAGTGCTGAGATCAGTGAGCAAGAGCTGGGCCGCGCTCGCTGCCTCCATGTGACTGCAGTTTCCGTCGGCTCCTTCCGCAAAGGCTATATCGGTGCTCGGCGGAGGGTGGGTGCCACACGGCCCCGCCGGTGCCACACGGACCCCGCGGGTGGCACGTGGACCCCGTGGGTCACCCCCGGCGCTGGGACCCTCCTGAGCGCAGCTGAGGGCCCACAGCATGGACCGTGCCCACGCAGTGAGTAACTGCCCCCCGATACCTGTGCTGGGGGAAAACACCACGGGGCTTCCCTGAGCCACTCTGGGATCTGTGCTGGCTGTGTGTCACTAATGCCCGCGCTCCAAGGACCCTGGCTGGGGCTGCAGTGAAGCGTGAGGAGCACCTCAGGAGCTCACAGAGCTCTTGGATGTGGGCTCTGGTGTAGGGCTGCGGGCAGGGGTTTCCTGCTGGGGCTGCTCCTTGCTCTCCTGGCTGGGCAGGTGCCATCCCAGCAGCTCTAGGGAGCACTGGGAGGATGGAGGTGCTTCTGGTGTTGGAAGAAACCAAGAAAGGAAAGTATGAGTTTCTGCAGGGGGCCCAGGAGCCAGAGCCAAAACTGGTGCTCTTTGGGTGCAGCAAGGACCAGGGTCCAGGACAGCAGGGTCCCTCTCCTGCCACTGTGCCTGGGTATGAGGTGCTGCTGGACTCCAAGGACTTGAGAGGGCAAAAGGTGCTGTGTGTCAGCTGCAGCCTGGGGAAAGGGGACTACTTCTCCATCCCCCCAGAGTAATAAATCCTGCTTTGATAAGTCACCTGCTCAACACTTTGGCTGTCCCAAGGAAGGAGACAGCCCAGGACATGCCCTGCTCCCTCTGTGCTGTGAGGCTCTGGCTACCTGGGCTGCCCAAAATAACCCTGTTTCTCCTTCACACAGTGGCAGTGGTGAAAGTGCCGCTTGTCAAACACTTGCTGAGCCCTCGCTGCTCATTTGCCTGAGTTTCAGCTTTTCCCCAGATGCAAATGCCGTCAGCTCCGGTCCCACCAGGTCAGTAATGGGGCAGCTCCTGCTGGAGAGACTCTGCTTCCCTGGGAGGGCCCCAGCAGGGATGGGCACTGGGGGGACTTGGTGGGGGCTGGGTTGGTGTCCCCTGGGGGAGTGTTTGGTGCTAAGAGGGGGCACAGGAGCCCTGCTCGAAGGACGCAACTCAGTGGCCTTCACGAGCGGCTGTGCAGCACCGACGGCGCCATCCCCCTGTGCGCTGCCCTGGGTGGGACTGAGCTGAGCTGCCACCCCCACCCCTGCTCTTCCTCTGCCCTCCAGACNTCTGTGACCGTTCTTCCATGGACAGCTCATGGTGGCTCAGGCCACCTAGGCCTTCTGGGGTGAACAGTTTGCAGCTTCTGACCTGCTCACCTCTGCCTCCCTCTCCACAGGAGTGCCGCCACTGAGATGGAGGCCCCGCTCCCTGCTCTCTCACTGCTTATTCTCCTCCTGGCAGTGGGATGGGGAAGCAGGATGGATGCAGCCTGGGCACCATCTCCTGGGGGCTGTAAGCTTGTAAGTCCTCTCTTGTGAACCCTCACCCCCCTGAGTGCTTGGTCCTGCCTGGCAAAGCCCAGGCAACTCAGCATCTCCACACCTTCTCCATCCCAGCTCCTGGCTTGGAGTGGATTGGTGTGCCAAGGCTATAACCAAAGAGCCACTCTCCTCCCCAGACTTCTCCCTTTTCCCCTCCTGCCTCCCAGGGTGGTGTTACATATTCTCCTCTTCCTTCAGGTGCAGAGCATCATGGACTGCACTGGGAGACGGCTGAGTTCCATCCCAGGAAACCTTCGAGGTGATACCGAGGAGCTGTTTCTTGATGACAACACTATCCAGGTCCTGGGCAATGCCTCTCTGCTCCTGTATCCCCAGCTCTGGCATCTCAGCTTGAGCAGGAACCGGCTGGAGCTCATTGAGCCGGGCGCCTTCCTCATCAGCCAAGGCCTGCAGGTGCTCTCCTTGACAGACAATCTGCTCTTCACCAACTACTCGCTGACAGCAGCTGCTCTTTCTGCTCTGCCAGCCTTGAGGACGCTGGATCTGGCTGGAAACCAGCTCAGGGAGGACATGGTGTCGGTTTTAGTCTCGAACCTCTCCTCCCTGGAGTCCCTGTCTGTGGCCAGGAACGTCATCATGAGGTTGGACTCGTCCATCTTCACAAGCCTGACACAGCTGCTGGAGCTAAACCTGGAGAAGAACTACATCTTTGAGATTGACAATGCTTTTGAAGGGCTGCAGAGGTTGCAGAGACTCAATATAGCTTACAACTACCTCCCGTGTCTGGTAGGGTTCAGCCTGACCCAGCTCAGGGTGCTCAATGTCAGCAACAATGTCATTGAGTGGTTTCTGACCCTGGAAAGTGATGACCTCTTTGAGCTGGAGGTGCTGGACCTGTCCCACAACCGCCTCCTGTTCTTCCCTGTGCTGCCCAGGCAGAGCAAGCTCCATTCCCTGCTGCTGCAGGACAACAGGATGAGCTTCTACCAGCGCCTCCCCAACGGTACCTCCCTGGCCAACGTCACCGTGCAGTTCCTGATCATTGATGGCAACTCCACCAACATCACAACGGTCAGGCTCTGGGACGAGCTCTGCCACAGCAACCTCTCCTCCCTGCACCTCCTGGACATGAGCCAGAACCAGGTGTGGGGCCTGCCAGATGATTTCCTGGCCCAGATGCCCTCCCTGACCCACCTGAAGCTCAACCAGAACTGCCTGGAGGCATTTCACCTGTCAGAGGAGGACCCCTTGGCCATGCTGACAGAGCTGGACCTTAGCCAGAACCAGCTGGTGGAGCTGGGGATGAAGGTGGGTGTTGGGGACATCCTGCCCAACCTACAGCTCTTCAACCTCAGCACCAACAGGCTGCAGGCTCTTCCTCCCGGGATTTTCACCCACACCAGGAAGATCACTACCCTGGACCTCAGCCGCAACCGGGTTGACCTCTGTCCCCAGCCAGATGAGGCTGAGAGTCTCCCCTGTGTGGACATCAGGGGTGTGGGGACCTTGACCCATCTCTCCCTGTCCGGCTGCGGTCTGCAGGGGCTGGGCAGCCGCCCCTTCCAGGGGACATCGCTGATGTATCTGGACCTCTCTGACAACCGCCAGGTGCTGTCCGGGGACCCGGGGTGGCTGCAGGACCTCGTCCTGACACTGCAGGTGCTGTCTCTCAGGAACACCAACCTCTCTTCCACTGCCGTGGACTTCTCCGTCCTGAGCGGCCTCGTGCGCTTGGACCTTTCGGGGAATTCCTTGGCTGCGTTCCCCGCCTCGCTGGGCGGGCTGAGGCTGCGCAGCCTGGACCTGCGGGACAACTGCCTCCCGGCACTGCCGCCGGACGTGGCACAGGGGCCGCTGGGGAGGAGTCTGCGGGAGCTCTACCTCAGCCGAAACCCCTACAACTGCTGCACGCTGGGCTGGTGGGACGCCCTGCGGCAGGCAGAGGGGCTGCGTGTCGCTGACGGGTGGGAGGTGACCTGCAGCCACGGCTCCCACACGCTGAGCCCCGGTGCGCTGCCCGAGCCCGTCCTGCAGAGCTGCCGCTGGCAGACGGCCGACCTGGCACTGCTCTACCTGGTGCTGGCTCTGCCCACCTGCCTGACGCTCCTGGTGGCCTTCGTTGTCGTCTTCCTCATGGTCAAGGAGAAGCTGCTGAAAGTGGTGAAAACCCGGTGTGGGGTGTCCAGCCCTTACTGATGGCTGAGGAGGAGGAAGGGCTTGGGAATGGTCAGTAATAGTGGGTGCTCAGGAGTACAGGTGATAACCCCTCTGAGATGGTCAAGATGGAAACCTGATGGATGCAGGACAGGAGGTGCTGGGAGAGCTGACATTCCTGCCCTAATGGTACCCAAAGGGTGCGGGCCATGTCTGGTGCTGGAGTGCTGGGGATCCTCGAGGAACATGTCTTCAGCAGAAACCTTCAGCTGGTGGTGGTGGGAGCTGAGTGGACACATCAAACATTCCTTGGCTGAAAGGATGGGCTGCCCAGAAAATCTGTGGATGGCCCATCCGTGGGAGTGTTCAAGGCCAGCTTGGAGTGGGCTTGGAGCAATCTCGTCTAGAGGACGGTGTCCCTGCCCATGGCAGGCGTTGTAAGCAGATGAGTTTTTAAGGTCCCTTCCAACCCAGACCATTCTGGGATTCTGTGACTGTTTTCTCCAGCACTGCTTTCCCCCCCCTTTCTGGCAGTTCCTTTTATTTATTCCCATCTGTAGCTAACTCAAAATGTCCTCCAGATCTGCAACCAGCCTGCACAAAGTGGCCTAGGCTGGAGCAAACATCACCTGAGCGCTGTGGAGAAGGCTCTCTGTAGCCAGAGCTTTCCACACTGCTCTTGCTGGCACTGCCAAACTCTCAGGCAGCCCTGATCATGCACATGTGTGTGTGCTGATAAGACAGGCGTTGTCAGCAGGGCTGAAAGACACATTCTCTTCACTAAGTCACAGTCTGGGTTAGAAAAGTCCATTAAAAACAGCCCAAGTTGTAACACTGTGAAATATTGATGGAAAAGCAGGAGAGTAAATTAGATCCCTTGGTGATACATTATCATGAATTTATATTTCTTTAGTGACTGCTGGATTAAACATACAAAGGAAACAAGAGAAATCTTTCCTCCCTGTTGTGCAAGCCCTGCTCCCACGGGGGTTGCTCCAGCAGTGCCCAGCACTCACAGCACTCTCTGGCTCTCCCAGAGCAGCAAGCACCACCTGGGGAAGTGCTGCTCTGTTTGTCAGGAGTCACTGAGAGGAAAGGAGAAGTGATGGTGGTTTGTGTTAACTCCAAAGCCCTGCTGAGAACTGGAGTGGCTTTATTCCTGTGGCACTGTTGGGATTTTTCTAATGAAACACGTTTAACAGGAACAGAGCACAGGGAAGTTGGGTGTTGGGTGGGAATTCTGGGGGCTTGTCCTTGCCTGGGCGTGGGTGGGCTTAGCTGGTGATGTGGAGTGTGCTGGGGGCTCAAGCCCAGTGGAATTGTCCTAGGAGATGATGAAGGGAGACACCCGAGGCTGGTGTGGAGCTGGGAGGATGCTGGGGATGGGGCTGGCAGCAGGGCAAACCCTTCGCAGGCACAGGTGTGGGACTGGGGTCATGGGGGAGCCTGGTGTGGCTGGTGGCTGCACAGGGCTGGAATATGGTGTCAGACCCTGCTAGACCAGCCAGCAGCTCCACTGGGGCTGAGTGCAGTAAGGGCTCTGGAAACCAAGCTGCCAGATCTGGCTCAGAAATGGCTGCTTTCTGCCCCAATTTTAGACTGAAATAGCCAAAACCAAACCAGGCCCCAACTGGGGAATCCCTCAGCCTCTTTCAGCCCTTCTTTTGCCCATAAGCTGCACCCCAGGGGACAGCAGTGACCTATAAATACATCCCTGTGCCGTCCCCCGGCTGCGTTCCGACATCTCCCTGCTTGCAGGGTGAGCAGGTGCCCTTGTGACTCCCCTCTCCCTGGGGCTGGGCTCAAAGGGGGATGTGTGTCCTTCCCCCCGCCACAGCCAGTGCTGCTGCTCCATCCCGCATGGGGTGGAGGGTGCAGCCGTGGGAGAACACGGGGGGAGGAGCCCTGGCACCTGGCACTGCCCAGGGCATGGATAAAAAGGGGGTGTTCTCACTTGTATGGAGCTGATGGGGATACTCAGCATTCCCTCATCATGGTGCCTAGAAGGCCATGGCTCACCTGGAGCTGTGATTTGCATGGGATGTCGGGGCAACAAGAGGAGGTTCTGCTTTCTGAGTGGTGGGTGTCCTTACAAAGCTGCCCTCACCACCTTTGCAAGGCCATGGTGATCAAGGAAGGTTCTTGGTGACTGGAGAACCCAGGGGTCCCACCCAGCTTCAGTAACAGCCAAAAGGCCACCCCAGAGAGCAACGGGGCAGTCACCTCCATGTTGGGAAAACCATGGAATTAATGTTCTTTGTTTGAAGCACAATTCTAGAAAAAGAGGGTGGCTGGAAGACGTCAGCATGGACTGCTGAGGCTAAGTCATGCCTGCCCAACCTGCTTTCCTCTCAGGATAAAATGGATGGATCTGTAGGCGAGGGGAGAGTGGTGGATTCCATCTGCCTCAGCAAGGCTTTGGACACAGCATCCCACAGCCTTCTTCACACAAGTGCAGATGTCACAGTCTGCATGGGTGGGCAGCCAGGCAGGGCAGGATCAGTGGGAGTGAAGTGCAGAGGGCTGTGCTTAGTAGGATGTGCTCTACCAGGAGGCTGCTGAGGGGACTGTTTTGGGATCTGTCCCATCTCATGTCTTTATGCATGATCTAAAGGCAGCTGTGAAGTGCCTTCCTGTCAAGTTCACAGAGGATCCCAACCTGGGAAGAGCACTAGGGCTCCATGCTGAAGGGCTGGGCTGGGCTGGAGGAACGGGCCAGCAGGAACCTCCTGATCCAGGCACTCTTTGGCCTCACATAGCCCTCCTTGGAGAGGAGGTCACGCCTGGGGCCAGGCACAGGCCACATCCTCTGAGCCCAGCCAGGATGAAGCTGGGGGCAGGCTGGGAGTGGAGGAGAGGTCCCCAAGGACCCTTTCTGTGTTGTTATGTTGCAATTGCTGAGGCAAGGCCTGTGCCAGTGTCCTGCACACCCTTTCCGGTCCTGGGAGAGCTGAGTCAGCCTTTACATTTTTTTAATTTTGGCAAGTGAGGCCTCAGCTTCCATTTCCCTCCTGACTGAAGACTGAAGACCCCCTTGGCCAAGTGTGAGCTCTCTCATCCTCTCTAGTGATGGCAAAGCACTGTGGTCTAACTGACACTTGTTCCATGTTTTTCCCAGCAGCAGCTCTCCTTTTGGGCTGTAGGAGGAGAGCTCTTCCAGCTGCTCCTCCAGCCACTCCTGTTAGTTATGTCAGGCAGCAGTTTGTTGAGGCCCCTCAATTTGGGGTGAATGCCCATCTTACCCACAGCCCTCACAACTGCCTGGGTTCAGAAAGCCAGAACTCAGGAAGCTTTTGGAGTTGTAAAATTTCCCAAAGAATCCTAATCTTAGTCCTCTGGTTCTTACATAAAAGCAAGACTGATCTAGTACAAACCAGCTGAGGTAGACAGCTGGATTAAAACCTTCAGTGGATGAATTTGTCCTACTCTAGAATCACCCCCAGCCTTTGACCTTCAACCACTCTGGTTTTTTAGATACTTTAAGCACATTCTCCCAGAACTGAGCACTTTTTTAAGAGAGCATCATCCAGGAGTGTAGGGACCCAACCATCCCACTGCAGCAGTTTGAAATCACTGTGTTTTCAAAAGTACTTTCAAGATTAATTCATTTCCAAGATATTCCTTTCCTTACATGTAAGAAGTTATTTTTTGTGTAAGCTAAAACTGGAGGGAACTGCTAGGGAAATGTGAGAGTAATATTCTCAGTGCAGAGTTGATTTATCCAGAAGGACTGATATGTATTTAACTTTCCAGCAGGCAATAATAATCACCCTATTTGTACAGTACAGCTTTGACAGTGTCTTCAGGACATGAATATTTAATGTTTCATTTTCAGCCAAAGCTGACTGAAATGTAAAAAACTGAAAGATTAAATCATTTAAAATTCTTTTATGCAGGAAATAAAAACCCTAAAATCAGCCAACAATTTCAGCTGCCCAGTTTCCATTTAATCAAGTCTGCCCTCTTAAACAAAGCTCACTTAAGCCTGGGATTGCTGTGGCACCTCGGGCTCTCCTGAGCCAATGTGCATCAGTTCTGTGGGGCAGAACAAGTATGGTGATACTGCTCTCTCTGCTGGGACACCGAGATTTGTATCTGAACTGCCCATCCAGGACATCTTTGTCTGGAATCAGATTTCTTCATCTGACTCCATGTCCCAACCACAGGACTCCAGCTGCTCATCCTGTGGGAACTCCACCTCAATGTTGTAAACGAAGTCAGGGTCATCCTTCTTCTTCCTGTTCTTTTCGAAGAGCTCATCCATGATGCTCTTCCTTTTGGCTAGCTCCTTGTCATCTAGTTTGTTCATATCCTCCTCTGGGTTAATGGTCTCTTCCTGCTGAAACTTCTCCAAGCTCTCAGCCAGGCTCCGTCCCTCCAAGTGACCTCTCAGCAAACTGTAGAGCTTCTGGAGCTGACGCAGCGAGACCCCTTCCAGGTAGGCCTTGTGCCGAGGGTTGTTCTTCAGCTGCTCAGCAGCCCTGCTGCAGTCTGGGGAGAGGCAGCACAGGCACCTGCAGCTGCAACAAACCTCTTCCTACAGACAGATCTTCTCTCCAAACCCCCCAGGCTCACAGAGGCATTGCTCAGGTTGAGGTGCTACCCCCAAACCTCCCAGAAAGGTGCTTGGTGCTTACTACCAACGAGCTCCTCTCCTCGAGTCTGGGGGGACCAGACAGCAATGAAAGCAGCTCACCTGAGAACCTGGAGAAATTCCTGATGGGCATGATGCGCTGGCGAGTCTTATCCTGGCTGTTGTCCCGGTAGATGAGGATGATGGAGGGCGGCTGGAAGCAGACCCCGCACTTCTGCGCGCTGAAAGCCATCGTGGCGCCCCCTGCGGCCCCATCGGAGTCCTCCACCAGGGCAACGGGCTCTGCGAAACGGGAGGGAAAGCAAAGGCAGAGCCTCTCAGGGCTGCTGTTTGTGCCAGGAGACTTCGGCAAAATCACACAGTGCCGCAGCGCTTTGGGTCGGAATAGACCTTAGAGCCCAAGAAAATAAGTGGTGAAATTAAATTGGAGGGGACTTAAAAATCCAAATCTGCTGCAGGTCCTGTTTCCCAGCTCAGTGGACAGCACTGAGTGCAGGTGTTACTTTTATTTTGGTTTTAAATGAGTGAAAATATGTCAAACCTGAAGGTGATCTCCAATCGCCTGACAGACTGCAGTTAGGCAAAGTAACGTATTTTACCAAAAAAAAAAATCAATGTATTTCCCCAAATCAAGAAAAATCACGTTAATGTTGAAAAGCTGCTTCGACACAGAATTGGAAACACTTCCTCCTTTGTAAAAAATCACAGAGGAAAGAGTTCAAACTTGCAGTAATGTCCTTAATAGTGAAAATTTCTGAGGCCAGGTTGGTTGGGGCTTGGAGGAACGTGGTGTAGTGGAAGGTGTCCCTGCCCATGGCAGAGAGTGGAATGAGAGGAGCTTTAAGGTCCCTCCAACACAAACCGTTCCAGGATGCTCTGAAGATAAGAAGGACAAACGTGAGCAGCTCTTTGGATCTGCGGGAAAGAGCGTTTGGATCTCCTGGTAAGGCGGGCTGAGCCCTTCGCTGCATCACCGGCTCTTCCAGCGGCTCGGCGGCACAGCCGGCGGCGTTTTACAGCGCCCGGCGCCGCTCGGAGCCGCTTTTGGCCGCACCAGCGGCCCGGGGGGCGCGGCCGAGGCCCGAACTCAGAGCACAGAGGGCAGCGGGGCAGGGCCGGGTTGGTCCCTCCCGCCTCTCCCAGGCTGGAAGGGACCGCAGCGCTCCCCTGGCCCCAGCTCCCTGCTCCAGCAGGGCCATCCCAGAGCTCAGGCACAGATCGGGTCCAGACAGCTCTGGAATATCTCCAGTCAGGGACACTCCACACTCTCTCTGGGGTCTGCTCAGGGCTCAGTCCCTGCCCAGGACAGTTCTCCCTCCTGTCCAGGTGGAGCNCTCTGCGCCCTCCGTGAGTGCCCGCGGGGGACCGCGCTGGGGGAGGCTGGCGGGGCCCGGCCCCTCAGCTCGGGAGCCAGGCTGGGAGAGCTGGGGGTGCTCCACCGGGACCAGAGAAGGCTTCAGGGAGAGCTCAGAGCCTCGCCCAGGGCCTAAGGCGGCTCCAGGAGAGCTGGAGAGGGACTCTGGATAAGGGACTGAGCGAGAGAACAAGGGGGAATGGCTCCCACTGCCAGAGAACAAGGCTGGATGGGGTCCTGCGAGGAGGCTTTTCCCTGTGAGGGGGCTGCNTCGGAGCCCTCCCTGCACACAGGGACACCCAGGGCTGAGGGCCCCTCTCAGCTGGGGCTCCTCCCGAGGCTCAGCAGCCCCAGCTCCCTCAGCCCTCTCCGCCGCCTCCCCTCGAGCGGCCCCAGCAGCCCGCAGCGCCCCGCGGCCCTCAGGGCCGCTCACCTCGGGCCCCGTGGAAAGCCACTCTCTCCTCCACCTCCAGCCCGGCCCCGCCTCGCGGCGCGGTTGCCATGGCTACGGCGCCGCCGCTGCACCGCAGTGCTAAAGGCCCCCACCGCCGAAGGCCCCCTTTGGGCCGCCCTCACCAACGCCTGCGAGGCACGGCGCCGCGGCGCANAGCCAGGCTGGGAGAGCTGGGGGTGCTCCACCGGGACCAGAGAAGGCTTCAGGGAGAGCTCAGAGCCTCGCCCAGGGCCTAAGGCGGCTCCAGGAGAGCTGGAGAGGGACTCTGGATAAGGGACTGAGCGAGAGAACAAGGGGGAATGGCTCCCACTGCCAGAGAACAAGGCTGGATGGGGTCCTGCGAGGAGGCTTTTCCCTGTGAGGGGGCTGCGGCCCTGGCACAGGGAGCCCAGAGGAGCGGGCGCTGGAAGTGTTCAAGGACAGCCTGGGGCGCCCTGGTGGTGGGGAAGGGCTCCCTGCCCAGAGCAGAGCGTTGGAACAGGACGGGCTTTTCTCCCAAGCAAACCGTCCTGGGACCCGGGATTTGGGAAGTACGGCTGGGCTAGCGAACCAAGGAATCTCTCCTGCTCTTCGGTCACAGCCAGATGCTGTTTCCTTCTGCTGGGAGGGGTTTGCAGATGAGGCGTTGCGGAGTTAGAGAACTTCACTCGTTGAAGTTTCCCGGCCCTGCGATCGCTGTGCTGTTACACTGTGGGCTCTGTGTCACCGTAGATGTGCAGGCAGCCTGTCGGGACAGCACTGTCACCCAGGAGCTCCTGAAAGAGGGGTTTCACAGGTGAGTCCTCACCCTGCCCTCCATCAGCATCACGTGCCACGGCATTTTCTGTGGGAAGAAGCTCCTCGTCTTTTCCCGTGCAGCTGTGTCAGCTCCCTGGGCCATGATCCCCAGTGTCAGTAATGTATTAACAGGATCAAGGCATTAACAAGCTGTAGGGGAGGGAAAATAGGAGGCCCCTTTCTAAAACTTTTGTGGAGGCTGTTCTGAGACATTAACAAAGAAGTGAAACTTCCCTTTTCCAATGCACGTGGAGTTGAGCTGAAGAAGGGAAGTGTGGTCAGAGTTGGTTGCACACAGTGTGAGAGCTGCCTCTCCTCTCATCTCGAGGGTCTTGTGCCAGCTTCTGAAGTGTGGTGCAAATGTTTTGCTGCTGCTGCTGTTTGAAGGGAGCTGCTGGTGAAGGTGGAGCTCGAGGAGGCTGCAGGAGGATGTGCAGTGGCAGCCAGAGTGCATCTTCCACCGGGAATCTACGTGGATCCCTACGAGCTGGCAACGCTGCAGCAGCACAACCTGACAAAGGTAATGGCCCCAGCCCAGGAGACCTGGCAGGGACTCAGAGAGCGACTCAGGGACTTGTAATCTCTGGTCATTGAACCAAGGTGATAATTCCTGGGAGGAGTTGCCAAACTGGTGTCTCCTTGGGGCTCAGCTGGCTCGGCAGCCCCTGCCCTGTGCTGCTGATATTCCCACACACAGGTGATGTGCCTGGGAGCTGCTGCTCCTCTCTTAGCCCCAGCTGAGCAGCTGTGGCAACAGGGCCTCTGCTTCAGAAGGTGGAGGGGAAACCCCCAAAGAGGTTCTGGTGAGCTCTAAGTCATGTGCTGTGTGTTTGGGCTGAGCAGCTTCCCAGCTTCATTTTCATCCAGGCTTTCTGTGCTGCTTCCCAGTCTTTGCTTCACATTTCGGGGACAGCAATGTGCAAATGCTGTGCCTTTTATCTGCTTAGGTGCTTAATTTGGCTAAACCAGGGATGCAGAGGCTGTGGGCAGCTCCTGCCCTTGGGATGCCTGAGGTGCAGGTCTGGCCTTGCTGACACACACTGTTGAGCTGATGCTGCTTTGGCTGTAGGCACAGTGATACTGAACATAGGAATCACTTATTGAAGACAGTCTTTTTTGGAACAGCTTAAATCCGACCACAAAACCAGGCTCAGTGTCAGAAAGCAGAGTGAGGGAAGTGGTTTTGGATTTCCACCACCACCACGCCCTGTTTGCAGGCAGTGTTATTTCCTGATGCCGTTGACCTGGAGGCTCCTGAGTACTTAGCCAGGGACCTTCTCGTGCTGCTGTTCCTGGAGGCGGACGCTCGCTGCTCCCGCTGTTTCCGAGCTGCCGTGCCTGTGCACCTGCGCTACCACGGGCCAGCAGAGGGGGCAGGGGAAGCCTCGGTCGTTCTGAAGAGCCCAGAAGTGCTGCTCTGCTGCTGCCACGGTGAGACTCTCACGGTTGTTCTCGGGCAATCCCCAGCTTGGAATCTGGTTGTGCCTGGGATGGAGCTCCTCGGGGGTTGCATGAAGGTGTGGCCCTGATAAAGACCTCGTGGTTTTTCTCACTGAGTGTTGCTGCTTGGCCAAAGGCAGGGGATTGTCAGACACTGCTCTGTGTTGTATCCCTGTGCTGCTTGGGCTCTTCCAGCTGCAGGACATGGCAGTTGTCATGATCCATGTTTGTCACACTCCCAGCAGGGCCTGGTTGGCCAAAGGCCCCCTGCTCTGACTGTATTTCCCTTGGCAGCTGGAGCTGGGCAGGGTGTATTTAATAGCCACTGTCACCTATTTAGAGTATTCAAAGTATTCAGATGGTTTCCAACACTCTGTTGCTGCATTCCCTTTATGTAAAGGAGGAATGAAGGAAGCTGCATCTGCAGCTTGGAATGCTTCAGGTCAGTCTCAAACACCAGTGAAACAAGAACCTAATACTCACTGACAATATTTCAAGTTAATGTGAACAACAAAATCCTTTATTTTTGTTACAAATGTTGTGTCTCTTCACAGAATCATTCCTGCCAAGTCAAGCACAATAATGATTTTTCAACTCCTTTTTCTTAATTGTGCTTCATTTGAGCAATGGTTTCCTGGGATAAGCATAGGGGCAGGCAGGACTACCTGGCCACTTAAAAAAGGGGTGTTAAATTTTCTTGCATTTCTGTCACATTTACTAGTTATGAGCAGGAAAACATTTATTATTAGTGGGAAAGGATTTCAGGTACTGAAAGGGAGATCTTTTATGTGCTGATAGGAGGCCAAGGAGCGAAATGGAAGAATGACTTACTTATTCTGGGGACAGTTCTAACTGTATGGCTAAATGTGAAGGGTCTGTAGGCTAACCAGGAATTCTTTGCCCTGTTAAGGACAGAAGGACCCAAGATACCACACAGGTGAGATTCTTTCTTGGGTACTTGCTGTATCAGAGAGTTGAAAAGTTCACAGCAAGGACTGCCCAGCATCACTTTGACCATGCACAGGTGTTTCACCACTTGGCTCCCAGGGAGTTGAGCTGTTGTGGGGGAAAAGCTCCCTTATTTGGAAAAAACTTGCAGGCCAGATTGCTTATTCTGCCTGGCTCCTGGTGATGCATAAATGCCTTCCCTAGGTCACCTCTCTGCAGAGTGCTGGGAACCTGCTGAAGTGGACACTCCCTGCTCATCTGACAGCACCGCTCCCTGTCAGTGGCACAGCAGGAAACACAGACCTGTGAGTTTTCCTGGTTCTTTTTAACAACCTGCTGCCATTTTTCTGTGATTAACACCTTTCATAGCACAGGAATTCATCATTAAAAGACTAGCTGGGTGGTTCCCCCTTTGGCAGGCTCCTTTCTTCTTTCCTGACTGGATTTTAGTGGGAGTCATCCTGCCCTTTTGCTGTGTTTACAGTCACTCTGTGTGCTCTCCTGACCTTTTTTTCCCCCTTACTAATTTACTTGGAATCCTAGGATATAATTGGTCAAATTAAGAAGTCTTTACAACACTGGTGCTTCAGAGGAGTAGCAAAGGTGGAAAATGAAAATTAACTAAAGTAATGTTAAAACTGCAAAGATTTAAGGAAGAACATCCTAAAAAAAGGCCACTTCTATTTGTTTGGTTGTTATCTGTTTGGGTAAGTTTTTAGGAAAAGGTGAAGTTTCTTACTGTGCTCAAAACCCAGGAAAGTTGGATCTTTAGTGTGGCCAACAGCTGTCTTTGATGCTCAAAAGTGCCACAGTAGTGTAGAGATTCAGAAATTAGACTAACTTATATACTAAAATGATCTGTTGTTGTTGTTGTTGTAACACATGCTTTCCTATATTTAAGATACCTGCAGACAGCTGTAGCTCTTGTCCATAAACATTTTGGAGCTTCCTGTATCCATGGAAAACCAAATAGTTATTCACTTTGGGGATATCTGTCTCCTCAGGGATGTGAGCTCACTGAGGGAGCTGCTTTCCATGCAGTATTCCATACACACCCTCAGTGGCAAGGCTGGAGTAGGAGCAGAGATACAGGGATACCGATGGCAGCAGATCCATTTCCTGAGCTGTGCAGTGCAGCAGTGGCTGGCACTGCCTTTGCTGTGACTTAAAAGAGATGTCCCATCTTGGTTCTGATACTGAATCTCAGAGGAAGCCATAGCCAAGGGCTAATTAAATCCTAATTCTAATTCCTAATCCTCTCTGTTGCAGTCAAAAAGAAACAGCTGGTCAGGGTGTGTTTTATATTTATTTTTCTTTGTAGGAATATGAGGAGTCAATGCTGAGAGTTCCTGTGGGTCTCAGGGAGCACAGTTCCTTGGTGTGTGCCCTGACCCTGCTCACCACAGGGCTCTGCTCTGGCCTCATCCTCGCTGCTGCCTGCAAGTATGGACACTTCTCCCAGTGACTTGAGGAAATATGGAATGCCTGACTTCCATCCAGCAAAACTAACTGGGTATTACACTGGATTCCTGAATGGATCTTACTCTACTGTTATTTATATCTTAGGAGGTGCAAGGGTCCCATAAGGATTAGAGGATTAGAGTTCCTTCAGCTCATCATGCTTACAAATGCCTTCCGCAGCCCAGAAGACGTTTTGGATGTGTTGTCGATATCCAAAGCAGGTGGAGGGTAGAGAAGGGCCTCAAAAAGCTGAAAGCACTGCTCTGGGCAATGAGGCAACAGTCAGGAGTGGATTTGGGGCTCCTGTTCCCTCCTGCTGGCCCAAGGCCTGCTTCCAATACAGGGCTGTGTCTCACAGAGGTGTTTGTAGTCCTTGACTCAGAGATTGCTAATTCAGGGTATGAAAAACATTATCAAGTCATTAAAGTTTCTGAATTTTAAGCTTGTTGTGCAGATGGGTTATGCATGAATTTGTGAACAGACATTCTGTGTGTACTTGGGACAGGTCAGTAATCTCTCCCATTCTGGTAACTGTGAGGCCAAATTAGAATCACAGAGTCGTTAAGGTTGGAAAAACCCTCCAAGATCACTGAGTCCAAGCATTCCCCCAGCACTGCCAAAGCCACTCCTAACCCATGTNCCATAAGGATTAGAGGATTAGAGTTCCTTCAGCTCATCATGCTTACAAATGCCTTCCGCAGCCCAGAAGACGTTTTGGATGTGTTGTCGATATCCAAAGCAGGTGGAGGGTAGAGAAGGGCCTCAAAAAGCTGAAAGCACTGCTCTGGGCAATGAGGCAACAGTCAGGAGTGGATTTGGGGCTCCTGTTCCCTCCTGCTGGCCCAAGGCCTGCTTCCAATACAGGGCTGTGTCTCACAGAGGTGTTTGTAGTCCTTGACTCAGAGATTGCTAATTCAGGGTATGAAAAACATTATCAAGTCATTAAAGTTTCTGAATTTTAAGCTTGTTGTGCAGATGGGTTATGCATGAATTTGTGAACAGACATTCTGTGTGTACTTGGGACAGGTCAGTAATCTCTCCCATTCTGGTAACTGTGAGGCCAAATTAGAATCACAGAGTCGTTAAGGTTGGAAAAACCCTCCAAGATCACTGAGTCCAAGCATTCCCCCAGCACTGCCAAAGCCACTCCTAACCCATGTCCCCAAGTGCCACATCCATGCATCTGTTAAATCCCTTCAGGGATGGGGACTCCACCACTGCCCTGGGCAGCGGTTCCAGGGCTGGACAACCTTTCCCAATATCCAGCCTGAACTTCCCCTGGCACAGCTTGGGGCTGTTTCCTCTTGTCCTGTCTCTTGTGTCCTGGGAGAAGAGCCTGACCCCCACCTGGCTCCACCCTCCTGTTAGGGAGCTGTGGAGAGAGAGAAGGTTCCCATGAAGATTCCCCTGTTCTCCAGGCTGAACAATTGGTCAGAGTTGAAAGAGTTTAGAAAATGTGAAGAAATTTCACTCTATTTCATGAGTGGAAAGAGACCCTTGGAAGATGAAAGCGAGGGACAGGAGAGTGACTAGAAGCAAATATTTAGAAGATCTACATTCAGTCCCCAGGACAGTTGATAAATAGAAGGAAATGGAGAAGAAATTACCTAATGGAAAAGCCAAGAGGCTCTGGAGTGGCAGAGCTCGGGTGCTGTCTCCAGTTGTCAGTAGGTGGCACTGGGAGCCCACAGTAACCCCTGTGTGGAGAAAATAGGTTTTATTCCCGATAAACCTCGAGTCAATTAGTCAAAGCAGGTAATTTGGGGGACTCTGTGTGTGTCTGTGTGTGTGTGAGGGGGTGAATGAAGTTTCCTTTCAAGGGCTCAGTGTGCAGCCTTTCATTGATGTCCAGCTGTAGCCTCAGGATACCATGGGCATCTTTCTCCTGCTGGAATTCAACAAAGTGAATTCCTTGTGACTACTTCCACTGCAGGTTGGAAACAATCAAAGAGAGATTTGGGCTATTTAACCCTGTCAGCATCAGGAGCAGCAGTGTATCACTTGTCTCCTAGTGGGATTTTTAATTCTCAGAGCTGAGTTTGTTCCTGTGCTCTGCCTCATGTAGGTAACTCCATGTTTTAGCCTGACCTTTGGAATGGCAACATCCCAGACTGCCAGAGCTGAGGGACAGGACTTCATTGCCTGTTTTTTAACACCAGGTAACATCAGTTGAAAATCCCAGGTTGAGTCCCTCAGCTGCATCAATCTCCCTGACAAAACTGAGGAATGGGAATGTCCTCTGGGCAAACAAGAAAATATATTGCAGGTGGAAAAAATATGGAAGTAAAGTATATATCAAGATTCCCATCAATCACCTTTTCAACTGAACTGAAGTAATTGATTCTGATTAATGTAAAATATGAGAGGAATGGCAGAGCTTCACAAGGGGTGGGTTTTGTTGTGGCAAATATTTGCTGTTTTGAAATCCACAACACTTGTATTATAAATATAGCAGCCATATTTTTCCTTACAAGCTGTAAATCAGTCTGATAACTATAGCAGTGTTAATTACAAAGGAATTTACCTGTGAATCCTTCTCTCAGAGCAGAAACTGCTGTCACTAAGCCAGCACAGAATTTAACAGGTGTGCCATGCAGGAGGATTCAAGTGCCAGCTCCAGAGGGATCAGAGATCAGAGGAGGAGCTGTAAGGCCTGAGCAAAAATTCTGGCAGTTTTGGAGACAGGAATGAGGCATTCAGGAGTTCTTGGCAAGAAAGTACCACCAGAAGGGTTGGACACAGACATACCCATCCTTAATGTGTGTAAGGACTGAACCAGAGCAGGGAAAGAAAAGGGGATGGGGCATTAAAGGCCATGTTGGGAATAAAAACCCCAAAAAGAAACTTCCTCCTAGTTTATTTAAAAAGCTGTGCCTGGGCAGGAAACAGAAGGATGGGAGGGGGGTTGGGATTCTGCAGATGGAGCTGAGAGGGGTTTGGGGCATGAGGCCAAGGCAGCAGGGAGAGGTGAGGAGTCTCACAGGGATGGGGAGAAGAGCCCAGGGAAGGGCAAAGCCACAAACCTGCTGTGGATTCTCCAGGGGTGATGCAGAGGCGAATTAGCAGTGTCTGAGCTGAGTCAGAAAGGGAAAGCAGCAAACACGGAAAGAGAAGTGAAAGGAGGGCTGTGGCCACAGGGGGTAGGAGCAGAGCCACCTCGGTGCCACGGTGGGGTCACTTGGAATACTGTTCCTGGAAAATGGGCAGGTCTCTAGGGACAAGTGTTCTGTGGCTCTGCAGGGGTTCTGTGCAGAGCGAGGGAGCACACAGCCAGCAGGTGTTGGCTGGAACCCAAAAGCTGGAAATTTGGATGTGCCTGGACCTGCATGGAGGACTGAGGCGTCCATGGATCCTTTCCCCCAAGACCTGTGGAAGAGGAGCTGCCTAGTGTGTGTCCTGCTCCTTCCAGAAGGAAAATCAGATGTTGCTTCAAACCTGGGCGGGTGGAGGAGGTGAGATCCAGCCCCTGGGGCAGGTGGAAGCTTGGAGAAGTCATGTGGAAGATTAAATGCATCCCAGGAATTTTGAGGGAGAAGCCTTGAGGGCACGTACTCTGCTTTCCCAGCTGTGTTCCTACTGATTTCTTGGAAGCTGTGTATCTGACTGGGGGCTTGTGCTGCTTCAAGAGGCAGCGTGGAGAGCTGTTCTGGTCCTGCTGCTGTCACCAGGGGTGTGACCACTGCGCCAGGTGGGCTCTGAGAGGGATCCAACAGGTTGGTGGCAGGATGGTTCATCTGTTCTCAGCTCTATCCATACAAAAGAGACCAAACGAGCCCCTTCCAGTGCAAAAGGAAGAGAGAGCAGAGCACAGAAGAGGAACAGGAACAGCTTGCCCAGAGAAGCTGTGGCTGCCCCATCCCTGGAAGTGTCCAAGGCCGGGTTGGATGGGGCTTGGAGAAACCTGGGCTGGTGGAAGGTGTCCCTGTTGCCCATGGCAGGGGGGGAATGGGATGAGCTTTGAGGTCCCTTCCAACCCAGGCCATTCCATGACTCCATGAAGCCCCGTGGTGCTCTGCCACCTCCACACTCCTGGGGAAGGGTGCGCTGCACTTCCATGAGCCAGGACAGACCTGGAAGAGACACTCAGACACAGCAGAAGGCCCCTGTGTGGCACTGAACCGGTTTTCCTCACAAAATAAAGCATTGAGGAAACAAACTCTGATTTAAACACCACAAGAAGGAAGCAAGGGTGGAGGAGAGCCAGTTTAGATGGATGCTGGATTTGATGCTGGATTTTTTAGGGTGGTGGCCTTTATGCCTCCTGCAGCTGGTTCATGAGGTGTCATTTTAAGGATGAGCTGTTTTAGAATAAAAGCAAGAGCCTTCTTTTTCTATTTCTGAAAAGCAAAGTTCTCAGTCACTCTAGAACAAAAGCAAGGGTCTTTGTTTCTGAAAAGCAAGGTTCTCTCTGCTCAAGCTTTTTACCAAATTACAGCTTCTCAGTATCCACACACTCCAGCGTGAGCACTTCTATCTCACAAACTGTGGGTGAATCCCGCATCCCCCATTCACATCATGATTTACAGGGAAGTATTTTGTTGTCATACAGTCCTCACCACGGCTTGCAAAGGGATCTCAGCTCCGACACTCGGAGCACCTCCTCCTCGTCCCTCCTCCACACCGGCCTCAGTGTCGCCCTGCTGTCTTCTTCAGGAGTCTTTACCTTCTCCTTCTTCCTTCACCTGGGAGACAGCAGGTGTCCATAAGCCTGAAATTCTATCAGTTAGAAAGTTTCTACAGAGTTCCGCAGGAACGTGAAGAAAAAAGTCAATTCCGTTTGGACTCGCCCTGGGGAGCTGCTCCCAAACTTTCTCAGCGCTGCTCTCGTGGTCCCGCCGGCCCCGCGCCGGGCCCTGCAGGCTGCAGGCTCCATCCAGGGCCTTTCCCCATGTGGGGCACGGGAGAAAGAGAACAAAACCTCCTCCTGCTGCTGCTGTCCTTGAGTTCTCAGCCTGGCTGGCTAAAAGCGCCTCAGCACATAAAGTCACTGTGAGCCGTGCTGAGATGGCGATGAGCACACGGCACCGCCAGGCCGCGTGTGGGCCCGACTGCGCGGCTGCTCCTGGCGCCGGGACGGCTCCGGGACGGCTCCGGGAGCCAGGGCTCAGCTGTGGGGCTGCTCCTGGCTCCGGGACGGCTCCGGGAGCAGGGCACAGTGCTGGGATGGCTCCGGGACGGCTCCGGGATGGCTCCGGGAGCAGGGCACAGTGCCGGGATGGCTCCGGGAGCAGGGCTCAGCCACGGTCCTGCTGCTCACAGTGCCACGATGGCAGCAGGGCCCCGTCACTGCACCGAGAAAGGGCTCAGCCGCCCCCAGCCCCGGCCACACGGCTGCTCACGGTGCCGGGATGGCTCCAAGCGGCACAGCCCCGGCACCGCGCTGAGAAGGGGCTCGGCCCTGGGACACTCGCGGTGCCGGGATGGCCCCACGGCCGCGCTGACAAAGGGCCCGGCCTGGCCCCTCTCCTCTTCAAAGGCGGGGGAGAAAAAGCTTTCCATGTGTTTTTTCCCCTCCTTAAATATGTAATCATAGCAGCGTTTCCAGGTTTCCCAATTGGCTCAACAACAGGTCTGTTCTCAGAGCCAGCCAGCGATTGGTTCTGCCAGGCATGGAAGAAGGCTCTAGACTTTGCTCATAGAAAGCCCACCTGTGGCGCCCAGCCTCTTCTCTCTTCCCCCAAAATCAACTCAAATAAAACTACTGCAATGCTGCACGCACCCGCAGTGCTGCCGCTGCGCACAGCTCGAGGTACAGTGTTTGTCTGGCACACTCCGGATTCCCCACGTGGAGAATGTGCCGGGACACCAGCACTTGCCAGATTGACCATTCTACGCCCAAGACACTGAACACAGCCGGACAGTGCCGGTGAGCAGAACAGGGGCACGAAGGGCACGAAGGTTTGGTCCTGCACAGCTCCCCGTGCGAGCCCTCTCTGCGCAGCGCTTGTCCTTGCGAGGCTCTGCAGCGGAGGGAAGGAGAGCACGGCGACCTTCTGCGCTTCGCAGCTTGTAAAGGAAAGAGGACGGCGCCTGCAATGCGGCGCAAATCCAATCTGTCCCGGCGCCGCTGTCCCGGCGCGGTTCTCGGCGGCAAGACAAGCTTTCCGCTTCCCCTGGGGCGACGAGACAGGCAGGGCACGGGGCTACGTGGCGCTGGCAGGGGCTGCGAGCGTCTTTGGGCACCGAGCAGCGGCCCGGAGCCGCACGGTGCGCAGGAGGCGGGCGAGCGGGCCCTGCACACGAAGCCACACACGGCACCGCGCCGGGGCGCGCAGAGAACCGGCCCGGGAAGGGAGCACGGCGGCTGCCGCTGGCCTGCCCGCCGAATTCGCCTTGGCAGACGTCAGGAGAAAGTTCAGCGACAGCTGCTCGTCCCGCCTGCAGCCCTGTGCGGAAATAGAAAAAGAGATAAGCATAAACGCTAGGTAGAGTTTAGCTGTATAAAGGACAGCGCCGCTCAGCGAGGAGCGGACTACAACTCCCGTCATGCCCCGCGGTGACGCACCTTCCAGCCGACGGCGGGCGGTGCCCCCGCGACCATGCCCCGCCTCGCCCCCGCCCCCGCGGGCTGTGGCCACGCGCGGCGGTTCCGCTTC
>VZRX01012887.1:0-89656 GCA_013398075.1 Notiomystis cincta | reverse complement strand
AATGCTTTGCCCCATTCATTAAAAGGCCACTAATGAGGAAATTTGGCATTATTGGTCATTTATTGCAGTCTAGTCTTACCCAGTACCTTTTCTTGGACTGGAAGTTTAACACTTTTATTAATACAATCATGACAAAACAAACTGCTTGCTTTTCAGGAAATTGTTATGCATGCATGGGCTTGTTCAGTAAATCCTTTTCTGGTATGTGTAAATAAAAATTATGTGAAAGCACTGGTAGCTGTCAGGACTGTTGAGAAAAAGGTGTTTTATCTGCTTTTCTTCTGTGCAAGAATGTACAAAACATATAACAATCAAAGAGTTAAGGCAAAAAGGTGTGAAGAAAAAGTGGTTTTAGTAGGAATTTGAAGAGCCATGGAAATGTGTCTTAGCAATATTCCTTGCTCTAGATGGTTTGAAGTCTCATTTTATTTATGAGATGGAGCATGAAGAAAGATCAGGAGCAACCTGATTTCTGTACCAGCATTGTTGGATGTGCTGCTTGCTTGCATAGGGAGTTTTCTTTTTGAGGATGTGATGTGTCTGTGCACAAACTGTGGATTCAGAGTCTGAAGAGACGTGGCCAGTTACAGCAGAGGATGTGGCTGAGAAGAGTTAGGTGGAGAAGGATCAAGATTGCAAAAGAGATGTCGAAGCAAAGTGGCCAAAGGACAGAGTTAGCAACTGAGTCAAAATCAGCACCCCAGCAGACTGGGGAGGATGAGGAAGGAGGAGACACAGGAGAAGACAGGAGTCAGCTGCAGAAATGCCCTGTATGAAGGGGAGGTGGTGTAATCAGTACTGAAGAAGCTCTTCTGGGGCTGTGGGATTATATTGCTTCAGCAAAAGTTTAGGGTGGGAGAAGCTGCACTTTCTTTTTGAGCTCTTCCCCTTCTCTGAGGGAGTCTGGTGACAGGACAGGTGTCACCACTGCAGCTACACATGCTACTGGTGGGTGAAACTGGATTCCTGCCTGTCTTCTTCCTCTGTGCTGGTGGCTGGTGCTGGAGGCCTGGCTGGGAGGTCAGGAGAACACAGTGCAGCTGCTTCCCTGGGCTGGTCATGGGAATGGGCTGTGACACCTTGATAAGGCCAAAAAGTGCAGGAGGAACTTGGTGACTCCTATAGGTTTGATTTTTGTTTGTTTTTATGGCAGCATTTTGACTGTCAGAGTGGGGTAGTTCTTTGTGAAATGATCTTGGTACAACTTGGCAATTCCATGACTTGGCTCTTTCCTTGGCACTGCTTGGCATGACACTTCCAAAATCACCTTGGAATTTAAATTTCTCTCTCTCTTCTCTCCCCCTCTCCCTTTCCCTCTCCCTCTCTCTCTCTCTCTCTCTCTCTCTCTTAACTTAGTGTCAATGATAAAGTAATATCTGTCTCCTGCCTTAACTGTGTTCTTATTGATGCTTTACATGCCTGGGAAGTGGGAGTGCTGCAGCTGGATAAAGTAACATGATGGGACATGCATTGCTGCTGCACCTGAAGGCTATAGGAATAGGTGACTTTTCTTGTTTTCTTGAGTGTGGTTGTTCTCCTTGGTAGTTACCTTGTGGAAAGGTTTGTTTGTCCAGGTTCCTGCTGCTGACTGGGGTAGCAGTGCACTTCCCTGGAGCCTTGTTTCCGTGTCTGTCGGCTGTAGTACCTGTATAGATGGCCAGAGTGCTGTGAAATGTTGACCTGAGTAGCTGCACAAGTACAATCTGTTTAGCAGGGCAGAAACCATGGATTGAGGATGGATTTCTTGTAGTTCAGCCTGTATGAACACACCACATGCAGAACACTCTCTGCCTGTGTTCTGCCTGATCGCTTGTTTTGGCTGTTACCATTCTAGAGTTCTTGAAGGAAGGACTGGGCAAAACACCATTCTCTTACAAGAGAAATTCTTGTTTCCAGAGGACAAAAGCCTTGTCTTCACTCCATGGAATTCTGCCCTACTTAAGCACCTTCAGGTTCTGTATCTTCATTGCACGTTGGCTTTTTAAATACGGAGAATGTAGTGGGGGAGGAAAGAAGAAACTGCCCCCTCTCAATGAAATGTATGTGTAGCAATAGAGAAGTCTTCTAGGAAAACCACTTCTTGGGATGCACCAGTTTAACCTCTTAAACTTCTGTTGTCCTGCAGCTGACTTTGGGTTCTGTGCCCAGATCACCCCCGAGCAGAGCAAGCGCAGCACCATGGTGGGAACTCCGTACTGGATGGCTCCCGAGGTGGTCACACGGAAAGCCTATGGCCCCAAAGTGGATATCTGGTCCCTGGGCATCATGGCTATTGAGATGGTGGAAGGAGAGCCCCCATACCTCAACGAGAACCCCCTGAGGGTAAGAAGCCCTGGCATTGCTGGAACTGGGTGTTCACCACTGTCATAACAGTTCATAAATTGCATCTGCGTTAAAAAGAAAATGAAACGTAAAAGCCAACGAGTTTCAGCAGTACCAGAAAACTCCTCCAGAGGAAGAAAGCTGTCTTGAATTTGCAGTCAGCCTTACCCTGACTCCCCATCCCTGGAAGGATCTGAGGCCAGGTTGGACAGGGCTTGGAATAACCTGGGATAGTGGAAGGGATCCCTGCCCAAGGCAGGGGGTGGAATGAAATGGGCTTTAAGATCCCTTTCAGCTAACGCAGTCTGGGATTCTATGATGGAACTTAGAAGATTTGCCTGCCTGTATCTGAAACACAGTACTTTGACCACAGGCCTTCATGACAGCTTAGGGAAAATAAATCCATGATATTATAGAAAGTGCTGCTGTATCAAAACCTGGTATTTTCTTTGCTAGGGTCAGCATCTGTTGCCAAAAGATCTTGAATATTATTTTATTGCTAGCAAGAATAGGTCATGACTGCCTACACTTGTGGCATTTTTACAGTTCTAATCTCTGAAACTGAGAAATAGGCTGCAGAGCCCTCTCATCTGAGTGCTTGCCATGAATTTGGCATCTTTTGAAGCTTGATTTTGGTTATACCTTATCCTTCATTTTACAGGCTTTATATTTGATAGCAACTAATGGCACGCCAGAACTCCAGAACCCTGAGAAACTGTCCCCAATATTCCGGGATTTCTTGAACCGATGCTTGGAGATGGATGTGGAGAAAAGAGGATCAGCCAAAGAATTGCTACAGGTGAGACTCAGCTTCTTCTCACAGTCTGAGGTCCAGAAGGCAGAGTCAGGTCAGCCTGTGATGAACCACACCATAGATTGGCACCTTTTCACCCTTACTTTTTTTGTGTGTGTTTTCTCCTGGGAACTTAGTTGAGAGCAGTTGGTAGGAAATATTTATAATACACTCTGAAGTTGTTCTGTCACAATCTGTGCCTTCCCTGTGCCACTGCCAAAGCATCCAGCAGTTTAGGAACTCCCTTCAGGAGATGACCATTGATAGCATTTGCATTGCATTTCATACTTTCACTTGTAAGTGTCCCCCTCGGAACTCATGATAAAATAATCTGCTGATCTGACATCAGTGTTCAAGCCTTGAAAAGAAAAATTTCCTTTCTCCCCCCAAGCTGAGCAGTTGCAGCAGTGTCCTTGCCATTGTGCCACCATTTCTCTGTTTAGTTTTGATTTTAAATACTTTCTGTGCACTGGAAAAAAGCTGGTTTGTTAAATGATGCTTGTAAAGGCAGCATTGTGTGAAGGAGTGAGAGAATCACTGGTGCCATTCTTGAGGAGAGCAGGGATGGTGTAGAGGCTTTTCTAGTAAACCCAGCTGCTGCTGCTTCTCCTTCTCTTGTTTAGGTCTTGTTTTGCTCGTTGCAAGTGCACCTACAATACTCACCTTCTCCAAAAACAGTGAGATATTCCAGGAGAATCTCCACTAGGCAAGGCAGGATGATCCCAGCCAGCTTGGGATCGTTTTGTCCTTGTAAACCACCGGGAGAAACACATAAAACAAGTCAGCAGTTAAAATGCAGAGTCATTCCTGCCTAGCTCCATAGAAACATGAATCCTGCTGGAAACCAAACCTTTAGAAGCTTGTCTTTCACTGATGCCTCATGTTTGTGTCTTCCTGGCAGCATCCCTTCTTGAAACTGGCCAAACCTCTGTCCAGCTTGACGCCACTGATCCTGGCAGCCAAAGAAGCAATGAAGAGTAACCGCTAACATCCTGCCACAGCCTTCTTCCTTTTTTGTTTGTTTGTATTTTACAAATCTTTATAATATATGAAATTGTTACACTTTGGGGGGGAGGGAAGGGGTTTTTTGTGGGGGTGGGAAACATCTGCAAAAGGGAAGAAACTCTTATCCAGAAAACACCCAAAATACATTGTGGCGACTCTAGAGAGCCCTGTCTGGGGTTCAGAAGGAATTGAGGCCTGAATTACTGGCCTTTGTGGGGTTTTTTATTCTGATTTTTGTTTCCCAGACAGCCCAGAAATGCCACTTGCTGTGCCCGGGGCTTTTAAGGTGTTTTAATGACTTCGCTGTAACAGATCCCGTTGTACCCTCTGGGTACTTTCAATACTTGAATGACAGATTCATTCAGAGAGCAGTACTAATTTTACCTGCTGATCTCTTTGACTCTCCTCTTCCTCCCCTCTACCTGCAATCCCTGTGGGAAGCTCCCAATGTCCAGATTCACGGCAGGTGTGGAGAATGCGAAGGTACATCTTGCCCCTCATTTCTTTTTCAGATTACTGTAGAATCAACAACTTGGTTACTTAAGGAATCATAATGTATGGAGATGGTTTTCACTTTTTAAAATTAATAAGGAGAGGGAGAGGGGGAAGAGAAGTATTCAGCTGTTTCTCATGCCTGTGCTCTGTGGACATTTTTTTTAATCAAAAATGTGGCCTCTCTGTAGAACCGTAATGATCGGTGAAGTCTTTGGATGTGGGTTATGGATGTGTAGGTTGGGGTCAGATACTTTATTTATGATCAAATGATCAGTTCTAGTCAGGGCAAGAAAAAATTCCAGCTGTCTTCCTGTCTGCTCTTTTTTCCCCTGTTAGACTTGCTGGCCAGAAGCTTGAGGGATAATGTGCTTGGTGCAGTGGGTGGTTCACAAACATGTATCTGTGCTCTGACTCGGGCTTTGGAAGTTATGCTGGTGCCTTTGACTTTTTTTATTTTCCATTTTCCTTCTTTGTATCAAATACATTTTTGTATATGTTGTAATTTCCCCCCCCCCTTGCCCCCCGCCAAGCAAATAATGCATCAACCTATGGAGTTGTCAGAGTTTAAAGTATTAGAGCTATTTTTTTCCAGTTTTGTATGTGCTCCATTTGTACTAATGAAACAGAAGAACAAATAACCAGATCTGAGGACACTGATGATACAGGATTTTGGAAACATGACCTGAACAGAAGATGATGAACACCTGGAGATGCCAAAGTTGTGAGATAAAGCAGAGGGGAAGCAGTGCTGTCAGACCATCGTGGGGCCTGCTGGACTGGCTGGTATCACACTGATCCTTGTCACCAAGGACGTTGTGCCAGCCAGGGTGGCTGCAGCCAACCCTTCAATGCAACAAAAAGTGCCTCCTTCTGAAGGACAGCGACAGCCTGAGCAGTTCAGTTCTTGGGGTATTGCCAGGGGTGAGTTTCACAGAGCCTGTGCCCCTTCTAGTGCTACAGTCTATGCATTTCAACCTCCCCAAGTGTTTAAGGAAGAGCCAAGTAGTACCAATGTGCCAAACGAGTCTGTGGAAGAAAAACCATGATTTTAGTGGGATTGTACTTCATTCCCAGTGGGGCAGGGCCTGGGACAGACAGAGCTATGGTTGGCTGTGGACAGAGGACCCTGAATAAGAATTTTTGCACACTTTTTCAAACGTTGCTGGCAGGGGATAGAAGTCATTTTCAGAGAATATCAGTACCTATATAGAGAGAATGACATTTTGGGGACTGGTAAGCCAAGGTATGACAAAACAAACTTCCAGGTGAGAGCAGCCAGGCAGGACAGCAGAGGCAGTTTGGGGGGTTGGTGGAGAGGAGCAGGGCTGGAGTCTCACAGCTCCTGGGCATCCTGTGGGGCCAGCAGGGTGCCTTGTTGGGCAGGTTCAGCTTGTGTTCTGCTCCTTTGTGATAGTTAAAATCTGTGTTGGGTTAATTATCTTAACTGCTCCTCTCCTTAGCTGTAAGTGTAAGAACAGTTATGGCTTTAAATTTTAAATTCAAGGAAGTGTCTCATTCCAGTTAAGGAAATGCAAGTGCATTTCCCTGGAAAAAAATTTATTATGAGCCATGGACATTGTAATCACCCTGTTTTGAGTGTGTTCTGGCTCCCTGGTCAAATGGAGCAGTGAGGAGGCTTGGCTGAGGAAAAAAAAGCTGTTGTACCAGTGGTTCCCTCTTTGTCCGTTGCTGGCAATGGACTTGGTGAAACTCCTTGTGCCAGAGTTAAACTGGGAGCTTTTCTTTCTTTCATCTTTTTATTTTGTTGGGGTTTTTTTTTCTTTTTAATGGCACAATCTAGATAAATTTAACTTTTTTTTTTTTTTCTAATAGAAAACAAGAAATCATAAGTAATTTTAACTTATTAGTTCACTTTTCTTGGTGAATGAGAACGGTTTAAAACATATGTTGCAAAATTTGTCCAGTTTAGTTTGCTTAGGAGACGATTTCCAAAGATTCAGCCATCCTAATGCATAAAACTTGGCCCAATCCAAAGTTCCCAAATTGTGTGTGTGACCTGGGGCCGTGTTCAGCTCCTGGGAAGTGCCAGCATCTCCCTGTCCCTGCAGCAGCTGTTCTGTGGTGAGGTTTCCATGGGGATCAGGGGTGGGGCTGGCAGGAGAGGAGAGCCAGGAGAAGGTTTTTGTGCCGTGCTTTTGTGTCTGGAAAGGTCGGGCATCGCTTTTCTGAGGGTGCCTGCAAGGTCAGGAGCTCCAAGCTGTGGGTTTTCCCTGGTGGGAGCAGAGCAGAGTCCTTGAGTGGGTGCAGGACTGGTCAGCTCTGCTGTGTCACTGGGGCAGGTGGAGACCAGCCAGAGCTGCAGGAAATGATGGGAAGGGCCGAGTTGCATCCAAATGTGGGGATTCCTGTGCATCCCCGATCCCGAGTGGGGATGGGACTTGCACGCGATCCCTGCCAAGTTGGGCAGCTCGTGGCTGAGGTGGAAGTGTGCAGGGAATGTGAGATTCCTGGGATGTTATCAGGGAACAAATCAGAGTTCTCATTAAAAACAACCATGGGAATGTGCACTTTGCCCTGCCTTAGGTGTTAATGAGACTAATTGGAGCCTTCCCCCCTGGCTCTCCGTGCAGGGAGGTGCAAAGGTTTGGCTACAGCAGATGGGTCCTGTTGTCAGAGGGGCTGGGGAGGGAGCAAAAATGTGATTAAGGGTCTCTCCAGCTGGAATTGATTCAATAAATCTCTCTGGTCTGTTTTTCCCTCTGTTCCTTATGCTGTTGATGGGAATGGAAGTAAGTGCAAGCTTTCTTTTTATTTTTTTAACTGTCTTCAGATGTTAATGTTGCCTTTTGTGTAATTTAATCCCATTATGTTATTTAATTGTTACTGCAATATTAACTACTGTATTTGTTGACTTTGTTTAATAACTGTTCTTTCAGGGCTAGAAATAAAGTTTTAAAAAACATTGGCATTTTTCCCCCTTTTCCCTGTCATGAATTTATACCTTTAAAGACAAGAATATCTGAAAGAGTTCTCATGTCAGTGTTTTACTAAGATTAACAGAATGTATTTGTAACTAAGCTTCGTACAAATGCTTTAATGATGGTGGATATAATTTTGTGCCATACCAGCCTGTTTCTTTTGAAGTTTTATTACTCATCTGTGTCAGTACCAGCCTTGGGATCACCATAAGCTTTCCTTGCTGCTGTGCACTGCTGGCAGATTTCTGTGCCTCCCAAAAAAGCCTCTGGATCGCTGATGGGAGGAGAGCAGCTCCAAACCACCCTTTTCACCTGCTGTGAGAGAGAGATCCCTTGCCTTCCACATGAAGGGTGCAAAGCAAACGCCAGCCTGGCCCATCCCAGCCACATCCATTCGCCAGTGCTGGGTGGGATTGATGGGCCCAGTAACCTCTGGTGATGTGGTGATGATCCAGGAGCTGTTCCCAGCAGCTCTGCCTTATTGCACCATGGGTTCTATCCAGTATCCTGCTGATAACTGTGATGGCATGGGATCCACAGGAGTTGAGCTGTCCTGCTGCCTGCTGGGAGGATTTGGCTCCTGGGTTTGCACTCTTGCTGCTGATCAGCGTTTGACCGTGGGAGTGAAGGCACTGGGTTCTGACAGCTCTCCAAGGACTTGGGATGAGATTCATGGTGCCTCTTGGCCTCCAAGGCTGCAGGGAGCCACTTTTGTTTTCTACTGAACCTACAAAAAGGCTGTGGGATGTTGGCCTGCCATTCCAGCTAAAGCCAAGGATGAGGAGGAATTGACTTTGGAGTTGAGTCCGGGTCAGTTGGTTCTGGATGGAGTTTCTGCCTCGGTCGTGTATGGCGAGGATGTGCCATGTCCTGTGTCTCCTGTGAGTTACTGGGAAATGGGCTCTTCCCCTTTCTTGACAAAGGGAGATGAAGAAACCACTCATCTCCAGCAGCTGTTTCACCCAGACGTGAGAATGTTGGTTTGCACAGAGCCTGTGTCTCCAGGGTGTTCAGTTTGTTGTAGTATCTTTGTCTTTATATATAATTGACCCTTTATGCATTTAAACTGGTGTTCTCTAACACTGCATTTAAGTGATTTGGCATTCAGTTTCTGAGGGAAAAGTGGACAGGAGAAGGTGCTAGTGGAACTGAGAATTATCAGGATTTTGGTACTTGAAGGAGAGCACGGCTTTGGCTGATTTTGGCTTGCATGGCTGAAAGTTGCAAGTCTTTGATAAATCCTTCTAAGTCTCGTGCAAACTTGCTCATCCCTTGCATGTACCTGCCTGAGACTAAACCCAAGAGCAGCCCCATTTTTTGAGATCACTTTATTCCTGATTGGATATTTAAAATACACAGTTCTTGGAGGCAGTAAATTTGGAGGCAGCAATTACTCCCTTTCAGGGCCGCTGTTTGGCTGCAGTGAGTTGCTGCAAAGCTGAGCATGACTGTTTGGACTGCACCATAACAAGCTGGTTAAAACCAGGCTGGGTGAAAAGTGAGGATCCTCAGTAGCAGTGTTTTCATGGCAGTGCCCAAAGAGCATTGTTGGGTTTCAGTGCAGTTCCTGTGGCTCCTGTGCTGGAGCACAGTGGTGTCTGTAGATCTCTGCTCCCAGGGATTTGTCCAGCTGCATTTTCCCCTTTTTTTACATAACTTGTGTTTTGCTCTCAAGATGATTTTGAGTAATAACAGCCATCCCCAGTCATGTGAGAAAGCGACATGAAAGTTTGCTGAGCTCAGCCACATTCTGGTTGTTGCTCTCCAGGTGTATGGAGGAAGAAAGTTGTTGTTTTCCCTACTTTGAATCCAGCCTAAGGAAAGATTTCTTTTCCTTGAGGGAGGGAAATACCACAAGTGAGAATGATGACTTTCTGTGACTTCTCTACCTGCAGCCTGTTTGGAGGGAGCAGGGCAGCGTCAACACAGCCCCTCCTCGTGCTTTTCCCAGCTGGTGTCTGCAGTAGGAATGTCCTCCAGCACATCATCACTTAAAATCATGGAATCAATAAGGTTGGAATCATCACCTTTAGAATCATCAAATCCAATCCATCAAGATTCCAAATCCCAGTTGAGCTGAGTGTTAAAACAGCCCATAGGGACCGATGATTTGGGTTTTTTAATGGGATTTTCCCAGTGGGAACTTGGGGGTTGCTCATTCTTTTTCAGACACTTAACAGGCCCCAGAGTTCTGCTCTGGAGCTGTGTTGAGTCAGTGCAGAGGAGGCTGGGGCAGAAGAGCAGACAGTCTGTGTCAAGGCAGGGATGTCTCAATGCCAGGTGTTTCCTGGAGGGCTCCTGAAGAGTGAATCCAGCTTGGTACAACTGTGGATCAGTGGTGAGGACACTGATGGGACTCAGGGC
Source organism: Notiomystis cincta (assembly GCA_013398075.1). Taxonomy (NCBI): domain Eukaryota; kingdom Metazoa; phylum Chordata; class Aves; order Passeriformes; family Notiomystidae; genus Notiomystis; species Notiomystis cincta. Next base: position 79,738 of record VZRX01012887.1, on the reverse strand, counting down.
AGCTCCTTGGAATGCCCACACCACGTGCAGGGCTGACCTTCCTCAGGACACAGGTCTTCTGTATTTCGTTGAGGTTTCTAGAGCCAAGGATTGACCCATCCTTGTTATATTCTCCTCTCAGTGAATGCTTATTCTAAGGATTCAGGTCTTTTCACAAAGCACCATTAACTCTTCGAGCTCCTGGAGCCCTCTTCCCTGCCTGACCGTGAAGGGAGACCTGCCCCAGGTTCCTGCTGCCTTGTCACAGCAGCTGGGAACATGTGGCTGCTCCTGGAAAACTCATCTACCCCCTGCCCAGTGAAATTCCCCCTAGATAACCTTGTAACTCTTTTTTTTCTGTAGCTGTTGCCTCTTTGAGGGTGAAAATAGCGAGGGAGCCAGGGTGGCTCTGCTCAGCTCTTGTGACCCTTCAGTGTTTTTGGGGAGTGTTTATTTTGCTGAACTCTGAAAGTGCCAACTTATTCCTGTCCCCTGGCTAAACTGCCCCACTTAAACATCTCTATTTTAAGCCCTGAAAGCAAATTTGGTTTAGAAAGACACTGAAAAGGGTTTTTTTGTGGGAATATTGGCATTTTTAGATAGTTTTGCTTCTAGAAGAACAGCTCTGCAAAGCTGTGTGGAGCCTGCTGTCAGCATTAACACAAATGAGGGAATGAGGCCCAACTCTTTGAATAATTGAAAAGAAGGGAAAAATCTGTTTCTAGGGGAAGGAAAAAGATGGAATAACTTTTCCAGTTTTACCAGTCTGTGTCCCGTAATCTGGTGCTTCTCTTCTAGGAACTGGATTTGGGTCCTCGTGAGGTTTTGTTTCCAAAGGGAAAACTCTACAGGTTTCTCTACTCCTGAGAAACACAGAAGGAGGGGAGGTGGAAAGAAATGAGTTGGACTGTGATGTTAAGTATTTTATGGTTGCTTTGACCAGCACTTTGTTGCTGCCAGAGGTCAATTTTCATGAGGACAAAATTACTTCTTTAAGAGTCTTATAAATTATATTTCATCTTCCATCACTCAAGCAAAGTAATTTGTTCATTTGATGGGTGCTTGTCCTGTCAGGTGGAGGGAGAATTGAGGTAAAAAGAGTTAAACTGGGGGGAGTTCTGGGGCAGGCTGACCAAAAGCAGGGCAGTTTTGGGGGGGGAAGAGGGGAGAGCTTGCATGGTCCCTCTCCTTGCCCATGGTTTCCAAAGAAATGGCTGAGAGCCATGATCCCAGGGACCCTTCCCAAAAGCACTGCTGGGTGGGCATTTGGGGATAGGAAGGAGGAAATAAAATGTCCCAAATCAAAGCTGTTTGCTCTTTGTGTGTGACAGGGCAGTGAGAGGAGCTGACACTGACACTGCCTGCCCTGGGGATGCAGGAGAGCCTGTTCTTCCTGTAGGGATGGGAAATGTGGGCTCAAGGAAATGACCCAGAAGATCATGTATTGTTTACCGTGGGATCCCAGAATGGTTTGGGTTGGAAGGGGCCTTAAACCCATCTCTTTCCACCCCCCCATGAGTGGGGACACCTTCCACTATCCCAGGTTGCTCCAAGCCCTGTCCAACCCAGCTCTGAACACTTCCAGGGACAGGGCAGCCACAGGCATTGGAGCCAAGCAGAAAGAAAATGAAGTTTTTTGTTCCTTCTGGAAGATCTGTCAGCTCCAGGGAGCTGCTGCGGGCTCTCAGGTGGGAATGTTGAGGCTGGGGGCTCAGTGCCTGCTGGACATAACACCAGGATTTGCTGGGACAAACAACTTGGTGCCTGCTGCAGCTGCTGTGAGTCCATTAGCTGCCTGTGGCACGGGCACTGCCCCGCAGGGACCACATGTGTGGCCTTTCCCAGGCCTGTCGGGCTGTGCCACGTTTGCTTTTGCTTGGCTTTATAAAGAGGAGGGGCAGGAGCTTCCTCTGCTCCTTCCTGGGTTTGGTCCAGACTCTGCTCCCAGCACAGCCTTCGTTATGGATGCCTTGAATGTCTCCATGGCTTTTTTCTTCCTGGTTGTTGGGGCATGCCAGGTGCTCAGGTGGCTTTCCAAGAGGCTCCTGTCCCCTGGAACACATGGCTGCCTTGCCAGGGAATTTGCTGGCTCGTGCCAGTTGTGCATGAGCTGCCTCGAGCTGAGGATGCTGATGGAGATTGGCCCCTGGGGTGGTGGCTTTGGCCTGGACGTGGTCCTGACCCTGCTCTTCCTGCTCTCCGCTGCCCACGGCGCCTCTTTGGACGGAGCGTCCGCCAACCCCACCGTGTCTCTCCAGGAGTTCCTGCTCCTCCAGTCCAGCCTGCCAGCGACAGTGGCCAAGCTGCTGGCCCAGGGTGCAGGCACAGGGACAGGCTGGGCTCTCACCCGGCTCTACTGGTCCTGGGAGCTGTCACAGCTCCACTTCATCCAGAACCTGCTTGCGGCAGAGTGCAGCTCCTCCATCCGCGCCTCCCTGCCCCACGCCGCCTTCGTGGAAGGCTCCTGCTCCTTCCTCTTCCACCTTGTCCTCCTCAAGGTGCGACAGAGCCACCCCCTGTGCCGGGTGCCTTCGCTGGCAGCGACTGTCACCTTCCTGACCTACACAGGTGAGCAGCACTGGTGTCTCTTTTCTGAGTCATTTGGAGAAGTGCCTCATTTGTGGGGGGGGAACAGCCCCTTTTTCATCTTCCAGGATTGGAGAGGTGGGGGTTAACAAGGGAATGACTACTAAGGTGCTTGTTTTCTATTCTTTTGGGAATGTTCCTTTTGGGATGAAGATGGCAGTTCAGGGTATCTGGGCTGCAGGTGAAAATCAGCTCAGAACCACAGCTTGAGACTGGGATTGCTTCCCTGGAATGTCCCCTACTGCAATCCCTCGGTCCTGCACTGCTTCCCACAATGTTCAGGGTGACCAGGGTGGGATTTCCCCAGTCCAAGAGGTGCCCCAGGCAGGCAGGAGGGCTCACAGCTCTTTGTCAGTGTTCCAAAGGATGCAGTGGCACTGTTGGCCACGTTTCTCTTCCCACACAGCCGGACCGTTCTCAGGGGCCTTCTTCAACCCTGCCCTGGCCACAGCCAGCACCTTCCACTGCTCGGGGAACAGCTTCTGGGAATACATCCAGGTTTACTGGCTGGGCCCCCTCGCAGGTGAGCTCTTCCCAGGGGGCAGGAGCTGGGATGGGGGCAAGGCTGAAGTGCTCAGTGTAACATGGACTGTTCAGGCAAAGGGCTGAACTTGGGGTTCCCAGTGCAAAGTGTCATTTTTCGTGCTGCCTCATTGTCTCTGGGGTAATCTCTTCGCCGTCCAATTTTTTAAAAATCCAACTTCTGCACAGTACAAGGGCAGAAATCTCCCTGAAGCCAAAGTCTGGGGGAGGTTTAGTGAAGGTGTTTTAGGGCAGTGGCAGGCTGAGCTGTGCTTTGAGGTTGTCCTCAGCTCCAGAATGGTCAGGGTATGTGCTGAGAGTAGAGACGAGTCCCTGACTGGAGAGTGGAGCCAGGTGGGAGTTGGGCTCTGCTCCCAGGTAACAACGATGGGACAAGAGGAAACAGCCTCAAGTTACTCCAGTGGAAGTTTAGGTTGGGTATTGGGAAAGTTTCTTCCCCAAAGGGTGGTCAGGCACTGACCTGCTGCTGAAGGCAGTGGTGGAGCCACCATCCCTGCAGGGATTGAAAAGCCATGAGGATATGACACTCAGGTCATGACTAATGGTGATCTTGGCAGCTCTGAGGGAATGGTTGGACTCAATGGGCTCAGAGGGCTTTTCCAACCTTAAAGATTCTCTGCCAGAAAACCACTGGGGTGGTTTATGGCCCTTTTGGGTCAAAACAAGCCTTGTTTATTACCTTAAGGACACAGTGGTTAAATTCTCCTTAAAGCAGTACAGTCCCTCAGCTCTTGGTGGGGACTTCAGTGGTGCTGAGCTGCCTTTTGGTCATGGTGAGGGTGGTGACAAGGATCCAAACCTGCTGCTGAGCTGTGGGGAGGGTCGAGATGCTTGACAGAGCACTCAGAAGGGGTCTGTGCTCTCCTTCCAGGGATGCTCGCTGCTCTCCTGCTGTTCCAGGGCAACATCCCATGCCTCTTCCAGAAAAACCTCCTCTACAGCCAGAAGAGCAAGTACAAGGTGCCCAAGGCAAAGGGGACAGCACAGGTGGAGGGTGACAAACCACAGCAGAAGAAGAAAGGGAGGAAGAGCAACCTGGAGCCCCATGCCTGAGCCCAGGGGTCCTGGCAGCCCTTTTCCTGGGAAAGGGTTTCCCAGTGTGGAGGCTTTTGCTGCTCATTCAGTCCTTAAAGGATCCTTGCAGGATTGCCTGAGCCCCTGGGAATTGCTTTGAAAGCCTCCCTGGGGAGCCTGAAATGTTCCAAGCCCACATCACTGCTTCAGAGAGAAAACACTGAACACTTTTGCACAAATTGCTGCTTGCCTTGTACTGCCAGGAGTCTCACAGAAAGTTGGGACCACTCCATGGGCAGGCTTGGGCATATTGCATCGTGCAACACCTCAAATTACCCCACTGGGTCTCTTGCAGCCCTAAAAACAAAGTATAATCCAGTAACTGCCTTGGAAGCTTGGGATGGGGAGGAAACAGGCTTTGGTCTTTCGAGTTATTAATGGATACTGGTTAAAAATTGGTGGTATTTGAGTTAAACTTGACCTGAAGTCCTTGAATTGCACAGGCTGAACCTGGCAGGTCTTGAAGAGGAATTAAAAATGCTCCAAGGCAAGAGAGTTCACTGGCCAAAGGGGACCCTGCTCCTCTGGGGCTTTGCTTAGCCTGGGTTTTGGTGCTGTAAAGCATCAAGAAATGGTGCACAGAGGGTCTGTGGCTAGAACAAACAAGAGCTCCAGGCAGTTGCTGTGGTTGAGCAAGTGGATCCCTGGGCTCTGCTCCATGTCTAGGTGAAATGCTCTGAACTATAAAATTACAGTTTCTGGAAAAAATGATAAAAATAAATGTTGTGGTAGGCAGTTGGGTGAGTGATGTCATTCCTGGGAGCCCTGCTGGGAGATATCCCTGAAAACAGGAGTCACCGTGGTGCCCAAACCACCTCTGCCCTGCCTGCTGCCTGCTCTGGAAAGGGGGGAGGCTGTGCTGGGGCCAGGGAAGCTGCACCCTGGGTGCTCTCCTCAGGGAACAGCACAGGGAGATTGTGATGCTCTGGCTGTTCCAGTGTCTCTGCCCTGGGTCACCTCTGCAGGAGCTTGAGCAGGAATGAGCTGTTCCTATTTCCTGAGGTGCAAAGAGGGAATAAGGAAGTGGCACCCAGTCAAAACCTGGAGTGGAGGTGTTGGATGCAGGTTTGGTACCCAGTGTCCAGCCCTGCTCCTCCCTCCACTCTGCTGCTGCCATGGGGGGACAACACCAGGGCTGGGGCTGCACGGCCTCTGGGCTGCCCATCCCACTTGATTCCTCTGGGATTGCCCTCTGGAGGGACCTGCAGGCCCCTCAGGAGCCCCAGACCTCTGAAACCATGAGCCAGCCCACATCTCAACAGGAGACATGAGGGGAGGGACCAACACAGCAATACATGGATGTGCCTCAGAGATGAAACTTTATGGAACACACAGTACTGCAAAATCACGGAGCAAAATCCCCAAATGGTGCCCTCTCCTTGTGCCTGGCTGGATGCTTGGCACTGCCCTGGGAAAGGCACTGGGAGCACAGTCTGGCTTTTTTCCTGGTTAAACTGAGCAGGAAACCTTTGGGTGGAAACTGAAACCTTTGAGGCTCTTTGTACCTGCCTCAGGCAGACCCCAGGGGATGCTCAGATCCCCCTGGACAATTTTCTTGGAACCTCTTTGGTTGGAAATGGTGCTGAAAAGCCAGAGATGGGGCCTACGTTTATCCCAGCTGATTTTTTGCTTTTCAGGACATACTCAGATGGGGTGTGCTTCTGGGGCTCCTGGGGAGGTCGTCTGCTGAGCAGACTGATGTAATTAAGGGGAATTTAAGGAGTGACAGTGAATGTTGTTATTTTTAATTAAGAGGCTGCTTTTCCAGCACAGTAACGTTAATGGAGCAGGGGAGAGCTGCAGCTGCACAGACAGACAGACTCATTCCCAAGCTGTAAATCAAACTCCACCGTTCTGATTCACAGCTTGGACCTGTTCTGTCCCAGTCTCTGGTGCGAGGCCGAAGATTTGGGCTGCCCTCCTGGATCTGCTCCTCGCTGCTGGAGCCGATGCTGTGCCGAGGTTTCAGCTGCTGCCTGGGGGGATTTCCCTGCGGAAAAGTCCGGTGGAGCCCCTGGGCGGCCCGTGCTGCTCCCGGCAGCCCAGCGCTTGTGCTGAGCGGTGCGCGGGCGGCAGCGGTGGCCGGGCTGGCGTGGGCAGCACCCGCAGCCCGCGGCCGCCAGGGCCGAGCCCGCTCCGCTCGGCAAGGGCGGACGGAGAAGGGAGCCCGGAGGGGCCGGCGGGGCTCAGTTTCGGGTGGGCTCCAGCCGGTGCTGCGGGGCACGGGCCTGCCGGGGGGTCTCGGCGGGCTGCGGGGCGAACTGCTTCTTGTACAGGAGGCTGCTGTACTGCAGCTCCGGCGTCACCAGCCGCCGGCACGTCCGCTCCAGCTCCCGGTCCAAGCCCTGCTTGAGGTTATAGCCCAGGATCCTGGCCCCGCCGTGCTGCAGGGGCCGCAGGGAGGAGTCCTTGATGTCCTTGGGGGCCACGCTGCCCGTGCCCTGCAGGCACGTCCTCGCCAGCTCCGCCTGCCGCTCCCGCAGCGCCTTCACCTCCCGCCGCAGGCGCTCCCGGCCGATGTCGCGGTCGATCCTTTCCCAGAAGGTCCTGTTGAAGTGGGTGTAGATTTCCCAGTCCAGCCTGTTCCAGGCCTTTAGCTTCTCCACCGCGGTGTCCGGGAGGGGGGACTTGGTGCTGCTGTCCCTGGTGTTGAGCGGGAAGGAGACGACGCTGTCCAGGTCCCAGCACAGCGTCTCCTTCAGCAGCACCATGGACTCGTCGAAGTACTCGGAGATAAGCATGAGGTCGAAGGACGCCTCGATGGCCTTCAGCATGAGCTGTACCCGCTCAGGAGACACCTCTCCGTCGGGGTTGAAGCCGAAATCGAAGGTCATGAGGTTCCTGGCGTAGTGGCGGTCGCCGCTGGCGGGGTTGTAGTAGCGGTCGGGCTGGCTGAGGAACTCCCCCAGGCTGCGGACGCGCGAGAAGGCCGACGCTCCCTTGTAGTACACGAAGGAGGACTCCATCAGCTGCACGGGGTTCCTCAGGATGGAGAAGTAGATGGCAGAGCTGGGCACCACCTTCTGCACCTGCGGAGGGGAAAAAGGAGGGTTTAAAGCTGCGGAGGGGAGAAGGGACCTGCTCGCCCGCAATACTGGAGAGCAGAGGCACCCACTGGGGCTGGAGATGGGGGCTGCTGGGGAGGAGTTCAGTGGGCAGCTAATCTAAGGAGGTGTGGGGAGCTCCAGTAGAGCCACCTGGGGAGAGCAGTGACCAAAGCTCCCCACAATGGGCTGCCCATCTGGAGATACTGCCCATCTCCTTCCCTTTCCCCATGCCCACCTGTCCTCAGGAGGCATCCAGAGGAGTGGATGCTGGGCATGGTTGACCTGAGCTGATGCACTTTGATATTCTCCTCTTGCAGCTGGTCCCCTCTGGGCCTGTCTAGGGAGTAGGATGTATCCCAAGGCCCACCAGACAAGAAAGAGATGAGAGCTGCTGACCGCTACAGACGCTGTCTCCCACCTTGCCACAGGTCACAGCACAGAGATTCATCAAACCTGCTCACAGAAGCTCTCAGGAGATGCCAACAACTTGCCAGGTACCTGTGGACAATCCTGGCACTCTTTAGTTGACCCCTGAAGAGTTTCTGTGCTCAACAGGTGCCCCTCCTTGTGCCCCACGACCCTTCTTCCCCTTCCCTGGCCGTCCCTCCGAAGGGTTGGGCTCTGCCCGTACCTCCGGCTGCAGGAATCGCATGTGGTGGCAGAGGATGTTGAAGCGCCGGGGGCTCTGCGGGGAGAAGCCCTGCACAAACCTCGCCAAGAAGTGCTGTGGGTAGAAGAGCTGGTAGCCCCCGCCGAGGGGGAAGGCAAAGGTGAGGTTGTGTGTCTCCCCGAAGCGGAACAGGATGTTCATGACGGTGCTGCTGGCGCTCTTGTGGACTTTCAGGAAAACAATGTCAGTCTTGGGCTTGCACGTCTTCCCTTGAGAGCTGACCCCTCTGGCCTGCTGAGCCTCTCCAGCTGTCACCTCCTTGACCTTAAAGGCTTCTGTCCAGCTTGGGAGAAATCTTGTCTCCAGGTCTGCTTTGTAAGAATCCTCTGCCTGCAGAGGCTGAGCTGAGTTTGGGACGGGCTGGGTAAACAAGGTGCCCCACTCATGCTGGGGAGAACCCACAGCTCGAGGCTGAGTCTGGCTCTGTACCTCCACCTGCACCAGTCCAGATGGGGACATTCCCCTCTGCTCCTCTGAGCTCAGCCTGTTTGCAAAGATGATGAACTTGCTGGTGACAGCTTCTGCCAAAACTGCGGCAATCCTCCCGGGAAGGCTCGGAGAAGGACTTTGTCTGGCTGCTTTTTCCAGCCCAGGCAGCTGGGATTTCAACTCCATGGGTGACAGATGGGCTTTCACCTTCTCGCTGCTCTCTGCAGGCTGCTGCATCCACTGCTCCTCTGGGCTGCTTTTTGGAGGGGTCTCCTGCTTGAAGTACAGGTGCATCCTGAGAACATCCTCGGTCCAAGTGGGGCCTGGCTCGGCTCCCCTCTCCTCCTGCAGGGAGTCATCCTCCCACCGCAGGTCAGGGCCCGTGGTTTGCTGCAGGCCACGCTCCAGCTCACACTGGCAGCTCCTGTGATGGGGAGGACACAATGCTCAGCTGTGAGAGCTGGGAGGACAGTGCAGATGCAGCTCCTCTGCAACCCAAAGAACCTCCTGACCCCCCAAAGTCACCCCCAAGCACATTCCCCCCTTTTCGTGGTGTGGGTGGCATTGCTGATGGACTTCACTGCTGCCCTGGAGGGTGGGGGTGGGTGCAAGAACTGGGGCTTGATCATCCTGGAGGTCCTTTACAGCCTTAATGATTCTATGAAGGAGAGGACAGCTCAGCAGGGATGTGGCAGTGTCTCTGTCTGGCTGGAGCATGACAGGCTGGTGGAAAGGGCAGAGCAAGAGGAGGCAAGGAGAGAGGAGAGCTGGTGGTCTGGAGAAGCTGGGGTAATGATTGCTGGAACAACAACTGGAGGATAACCTCAGACTGGGAGGACTGGGCTCAAGGGCTGTAGGGTTTTGTGGTGAGGCAGGACAAAGCCCAGAGCAGCCTTGTCTGACTCCAGGGTGGGCTCAGCTCATCCCATAGGGATGAGATGTGGGACCCTCAGAAGGTCCTCTCTCACCTGTATTTTCCTCCCTGTCTGAGGAAGACCCTGCTGGATGGTTTTCAGGAGGAAGGTTCCGAGCCCACCTCAGTGGCCAGTGAAAGTCTGGAGGATGAGGAGCAGGTTTATAATTCTGTTCAGGACCTACCCAGGAGGCTGCAGCTTCTCCACAACCTGAAGTGTGACCAGGAGGAGGATGAGGAGGCTGAAGGAAATCCAGAGCCGACTTGGCTGGCACCTGTAGATTGCACTCAGCTTCCTGCAAGGAAACAGACATTTGAGACCATTCATGGGGAGAAAAAGCCAAGAGCATTGTTGTGTGTGTGTGTGAGGCAGGGGAAAGGAGCCCTGAGGCTCTTTTCTTTTTTATCTGTCTTTAAGGTAAGGTCACGTTGTGGGGGCGGAAATGATGCAGAGGCAGCGATAACCAAGGAACCTCTGAGGCTGTGCCCCAGCAGTGCAGCCTCGTGGAAATTCCCAGATGTGCCACAGATATTGTGCTGAAAAGCAAACAGTGATAACCATTGAGTCCCTTGGCTGCTCAGGGACACCTTCCTGGAGCAGCCCGAGCTCCCTGCAGGCAGCAGGAACAGGGCACTGCCTGTGTGTTCCCTGCCCTGCCTGGCCTAGAAGGATCAGGATCCTGCCTTTATTGACCCAGACAATAAAATCCTTTTTTCCCTGCTCTCCCCACTCTCTGCTGTTGGGCTCCCATCTGTACAGGCTCCAGCTGTGGCTGCAGATGTGATGCCACCATGGGGGCCCTGCAATGCCTGGGTTCTAGTCTGATTTTAGCCACATCTACAACAGCAGTGTGATTTCTTCAGGCCACCAGAATTGTGCTATCAGGGTTTGGGTTGTGTATGGTGACATTCAGGCCATGGAAATGCTGTCACAGGGCTCATTCTGCTTGTAGGGCTTGCTGCAAACCCTGGTGGAGCTCGATTGTAGCTTTAATCTTCAGTGGAACGGTCAAGGGACTGAATTCCCTGGAAAAAAGGATTTGTTTGTATTTTATTTTTCCACAGAAAGTTTGTCCAGTCCCAGCAGATGTGGCACTTGGAATCATGGGTTAGTGATGACCTTGGCAGTGCTGGGAGAAAGATTGGACTCGATGATCTTAGAGGGCTTTTGCAACCTGAATGATTCCATTATTCTGCTGGTTTTTCCCCAGGGAGTTCATTGTTGCATAACAGGAGATGATTTGTACTGAGGATCTGGTTAAATCCTCTGGGACTGGGCTCTGCTGTGAGGGGAGTCCAGCCTGCCAGCCCCAGGTGGCTGCAGGGAGGGAGGGTCACAGGCAGCGAGGATCTAAATGGGAGGAATTAATGAATTTAGAAATTAAGGAATTTGGGCAGAGCCTACTTGGAAGCTCTGTTCCAGCAGCCAGCCTGGGCTCATTGGCATTGCTGGCTTCCTGCAGTGCTCAGCTTTGGACCAAGACAGTGGCACTGGGGCTGCACAGACCTGCCAGTCCCAGAGCTTCTCCATCTCCATGGTGCTTTATGTCCTGCTCCAGGCAGTCCTGTGACACGTGGGAGCAGAGCTCGCTTGGTGAGGCAGCAGTGACACAGACGTGGGCTGTCCGAAGGGGTCACGTGCATCCCACTGGTACAGGTCAGGAATTTAGGAATTTGCCACTGAGAAACTGGATTTGTTCCAGGAAAACCCTCAACTGTCATGATTAATTAGTAGTTTGATAATGACAGCACTGCTTGCAGTGGTTGGACACTCGTGGACACTGTTCTGCCCTGCTCCCAGTGATGTCCCTTCACTGAGCTGAAACTCTCAGCTCCTCCCAGGAGGATTTTAGTTTGTAAAGTACTCAGGACTGGAAAGTCTGGCAGGTCTTAGGCAGTGCTACTGAGGATTGAAAAGGTGTCATTCCTGCACGTAATCCCTGCCCATCAGCATCACAGCATCACAGTCCTGATGGCAGCCTGGCAGTATCCGTGCTCTTTGCCACTCGAGGAGCAGAGCTGGGAGGAGACAGGAGGTGGCAAATGCACAGGTGGGTGCTGGCTGTGCCAGTGGCACAAGGAGACCCTCGTGAGGTCAGAGATAAACAGATGTGACAAATAAGGGAGCAGAAAAATGCCAAATGCTTAAAGAGAGCTTTGAACACCAAGAGGTGTTAAAGAGGGAGGGTTGAGGCAGAGACACGAGGCTGGTGTGAGGAAAGGCTTGTTGAAATAACTGCATGTGGAAGATCAGGGAGACAACAGAGGGAGAAGTGAGGGAGAAGCTGCTCCAGAATGAAGTGATTCCTCTGGATCTGCTTGGAGACTCGATCCAACTGTCCCATCACTGAGAGGCTGATCCTGATTTTGTCTGGCTGACCATGGTGAGACAAGCAGCAAGAAGGGAATGAAGGGCTGCATGGCTGAGATATTTAGGGATACACACAAACTCTGGGAGGGATCTGCAGGAGCACACCAGAATTAAGGCAGAATGAGGGAACACTTCCTCCAGGACAGTGCTGGGGGTGCAGCACCCTCTGCCACTCCCATACCTGTCTTTGGTGCAGGTAAAATTCTGTGCTTGCTTCCACAGAGGTCCTAAACTCTTGTGAGAATCTGTGACAGATCCAGGTCCTTTGGCTCTGCTGAGGTGGCTGTTGAGTTGGTGGAAGAGCCAGCTGAGAGCACACAACACCTGTTGGGCTGTCTGGGACTGGCCAGGCTGGCACAAAGCCAGAGCCTTGCCTTCCCTCCTCCAGGCTGCCTCTTGTGGGATAGCTGGACATCAAGGAGGGTGTGCTGAGAAAGTGGCAGCACTCAAATTTGCACTGAAGATGCCAAGAAATTGCAATGAAGGCAGGAAAACACTGATTAAATGGCACATGGTGTATGAGCAACCCTTGTCTTGGAGGCTGGAGCGAGTTGGCAACATGTAACTGAACAACAAATCTTCAAAAGGCTCAGCTGCCTTCCCTGCACAGCCTCCTCTCCATTTACACACCAGGATGGGGTCAGAGGGCAGAGTTAAACACCTGAGACCAGAGCACCAGGCAGGAGCCCTGCAGGATGGGTTGGACTGGGAGAGCCCAGCTCCTGCAGAGTCTTTGGAGGTGCCTCCATCTGCAGGCAGGCTACAGCTGAAGAGCCCCCTCAGGCCAGAGCCCGTGTGCTGCCACCTCCAGAAGTGACAAACAGGGTGCAGAGCTGGATGCAGCACCCCTAAGATGCCTTTGGCTGCAAGGACTCAGTGGAAGAGCCAGAGCAGCTGGATCCTCCTTTGCTGGCTCAAGGAATTTTATCCAAAACTGAACTTGTGGTCAGATCTTTGCAAGAGATGGTGCCCCAGCTGTGTCTCAGCCCCAGCAGGGGAGAGGGTGCCTGGGGTGCTGCTTGGCAGCAGGTGTCACTCATTCTCAGTGGCACTGCAGATTCCCCCTCTCCAAGCAGAGCTTCCCTCTGACCTGTGCTCCTTCCCTGCCCCACACAGAAACAAATGCCCCAGCCAGGATGGACCTGGGGCTGGAAGTTTCCAGGCCCTTGGGGTCCCAGCTGGCTGCAGGTGCTGTGGGAGGTGCTGAGGCTGAGCTCACCAGGCAGGTGAGTGGCAGAGAAAGATTTCACTGTTTTGCTGTGTCCAGATACTCTCCAGGCAGTGAACAAGGTTGCACAAGGAATTAATATACACAATACATACACCAGCCACAAGCCTGCTCCCTCTGACCAGTTGCTGGAGCCATTTTTTTTGGGGCAGTAAATGAGAAATTGGGCTAAATGGTCAGCAGGATGCTGAAGTAGCACAGCAAGGGCACAATGGCACTGCCTGCCTGTCGGTGCCCACCCTACCCTTGACAGCTGGGTTGGGAATAGCCCTGAGCCCTCTCACCCTGCAGCTCTCCCCCAGCCAAAGGACTCTGCTGCAGAGTCAAGCCTTGCCCTTCCCTCATCCCTGCTGTCCAAACCAGAGGCTGTGGAAGAGGACACCTCGCCCCAGGAGCACTCAGTGGAGTGGCCATGTGAAAAACTAGCACAGAGACACGTTTCTGCTCCACACCTGCTCCTCTGGTGATCCCTCACCTGGGGCACTGCAGGAGGGACCAGCATCCTATTGCCCTGCCAAGGTCTGTGCCATTTTACTTTCTTTGTGCCAACAGCCTCACAAAAGATGCTGTTTTCCAGCTGCCTTTGGAGCATCACCAGAAAGGAAAATTCCCATCACCCCAGCCTGCCCTGCACTGATACGGAGCAGAAACCATTCCCATCACCACTTCAACTGTTTCCCAACACAGAGGGATCTGCAAGGACATCACCTCTGGCTAGGATGGAAAGAGAATTTTCCTTAGTGAAGTAGCATTTAACTTAAATAAACACATAAAAATATTCCACTTACGTGATCAAATACCTTCTGAATTTCAGCATGGTGAGCCGGCGCCTTGGCTGGGGCGGGTGGTTATCATCCACCCTGGGACTGGAAAGCAAACAGCCAGAAGCTCGGCTGTGTGCTGCAGCCAGAGGCCCCTCCCTGGGCCCATACCTCCCCACCAGTGCCCTGTGCCCAGGAAGTGCCCAGCCTCTGAGAGGCTGAGTGGCACCTTCTCCCCTGCCTTGTCACGCGGAGCGCTGGGCAGGCTGTCCACCCATGCCGTGCTCCCGCCTCACTCCTTGGTTTCACCCATGGGTGTTGCTGTTCCACACTGACCCCTTCGTGTCCTTTCTCAGGTCCTGAGCTTGCCTCTTGACAAAGCTGAGGGTGGAGATGGCTGTGATTGCTGAGCTCTTGGTAATCTCTGGCTTGGTGCTGCCGAGGCTCGAGGATGTTTGGGTGACCCCTGCATCATGGCAGGGAGCGTGTCCTCTTCGGCACAGCCTGGCTCCATCCACGCTGGGCTGAGGGCATGGCAGTCCCCAGTTCCCTCTGCTGCCCTGGGGGGCACAGGAGAGACATCACTGTGGTTGGTGAGTGGTGTCTGGAGCAGTGAATGTGATGAGGAGAAACAAAGTCCTCGATCCCTCGTGCTGGGCCTGTGCTGTGCCAGGATGACCAGAAACAGGACAGCCCTGCTGGGAAGTCAACTGGTTTCCAGCATCAGTGGGAAAGTGGTCACTTTGAAAGTGGCTCTGCTTCCTGCTGGCTGGTGGACAACACAAGACAACTTGAAGGAGGAAAGGGAGGCTGGCCTCCATGGTGGAGGCTCATCCCAGCATCCTGCAGAGCATCAGCCCTGCCCTGGTGTGACCAGGGGCCCAGGTAGTTTGGCAGGGACCATGTGCTTCTCCTGTTTGGGCACAGACTCCTGGGGTGGGGTGGAGGTGCAGAGGGTGGCTGGCATGTGGGACATGAGGACCAGTGGCTCGAGCTGTGCCACACACAGTCTGCAGGACCAGGCACCTCACCTGAGGACAGGACCCTGGCCATGTGTGCTTTCCCCTGACCTGTGCCCACAGGGCTCAGGAAGGGCATAAAGGGTGGATAAGTCACTTCCAGGCCAGACCTCGGCTCTGTGGAGGGACAGAAGGGCCCAGCTCCCTCCTTCCCTGGTGCCAGCAGGGAGGCAGCCATTCCCCTCACCCTGGCACAGGCAGGTGCTGCCTCTCCCTGTCCACCTCATCAAAACCACAAGTTTGCTGTGGGGCTCTTGTGTTCTCCACCCATCCTGGGCTCTAGCTCCCTGCCCGGGCTGGCAGCTTCCCTAGGAGCCTGAGAGCCATGCAAGAGCTTGCAGGGATCAAATCCTCTGTGATACAGGGACTGAAGGTCAGGGCTTTTCCCCTCTGCTTCCCCCTGCACAGCCATCTCCGTGCAATCCAAGCTGGATAAGCCTGCTTGGGCTGGGTGGCTGAGGGGTCTGTGAGCATCCCCCACACAGGGTCTCCAGGGAACAACATCCTATTGCTGCAGGGCACAGGGCACATTTGCTTGGGAGCATCCAGAGGCTCATCAACATGAGGATGTTCAGACAGGCTTGATCTTGCTCCTCTTTTGTTGTTTCCTCTGGTGGGATTTGCCACTGCTCAGCTCACTTGGTTCCTTAAGGACAAACCTCTTTGTCCGTGGTGATGTCATGGAGGTCCAGTTTCCATAGGTAATCCTGCTTAAGATCTCCTCTGTTCCTGTCTGCAGCCTCTTCTTGGCCATGACTTGAGGCACCTGTGGAGGAAAAACTCCAGAGGCAAAGTTGTCTGTCCCTGCAGGAATGTGGCCAGGGAAGCACAGCCTGTGCTTTCCACTGTCTGTGCCAGAGGCTGCATCTGAGGCACCTCAGCAGCTCTCCTGGGATCCTTCTTGCACCTGCACCCTACAGAGGCTGTGCTGGACTGTGACCTGGGCAGGACCAGTGTCTGAGGGCTTTGGTGGGGATGTCCTCCCTCTGACACTACACCTGGTGGTCTCTTTCCTCCCACAGATGCTGGAGAGGGGGTCAGGACTTGGGCAGGTAAATGCACCTTCTGCAGTTGTGTCTCTTGAGAGGCAAAGGTGACCTCGTAGGAGGGACTGGGCACCTCCTTAGGTTCACTGCTGACCTCAGCAGTTGAGAGGTCCCAAAGTCTACATTCCCTTCCTGTCCCCTGTCCCTGGGCAAGAAGATGAACAAGGAAATGGCCTCAAGACCCTCAGGACCCTGCCACTCTCATGCAATGGCTTTCCTGCTTGGTCTGTCCGTGGCCCAGAGGAGCTGCTGGTGGGTTTTTCCCAGGATTGCTGGACCAGCTGCACTGGAGAGCAGCCAGTGGAGAGCATCTCTGGTGCATTTGTACCCAGGGTGGGGGTGAAGAGGAGCACGTGGGAAGGTGCCTGTCTGGTGCAGAGGAAATGGGAATGTGATTGCCCCTCCAGTGAGGAGGAGAGCAGACCTGTGGCCTGGATTGCCAACCCTGGGCTGGACCAATTGCCAGAGCAATGGGTGGTGTGAGGGAGAGCCCTGGGCTTGAGCCTCGCTGTAACCTCAGCCAGCCATCTGCCTCCCTTCATCCTCACCTTGTTCCTTTTCCTGCTGGTTGGAGAACACTCCAGCATAAAAACTCAGCAGAGAGCCGTGTGTGGGTTTTTGTTTGGGCTTGCTGAGGGCAGATTCTGTTTGCCATCAACAGCACTCCCTGCTGAGCCCTGAGGTGTGAACACCTGCCTGCAGGTGGGTGGCACAAGAGGGCTCCTGGCAAAGGTGACAGGGACCTTCCAGGCAGGAGCAGGGGAGCTTTGTTCTCCTGAGACAGCTTGGATGACAGGACAGTGCTGCAGAAGTGAGGAGTAGGAGAAAAGCTGCTGTGGCTCCCTGGGACAATTCCCTCTGCTGAGGAGGAGTCCAACATCCTTGTGTGTGTTGGCAAAGGGAGGCAGCTGCAGCCTGGAGGGTACAGGCAGCCAGGGAGGAGCCTTTGGCTGGAAGCAGAGTCTGGGATCCTGGGGAAGATGAAACTGCTGCAGGGCTCTGCCAACTGGGGCAATCCCTGGGAATTTCGTAGGTCTGGAGTGGCCTGCAGAGGTTTCCTTAGCAGGGAGTGGAGAGTGATAGAGTTCCTGCTGGAAATGGGTCCTTGCTTCTGAAGTCAAAGCAGAACATGTGCAAAAGAAACAAAAACCTCAGAAAGAAGGAGTCAGTGTTACTTAAGCAAACCCATTAGCTGGAGCAGGTAAACTGGAACAATAGAGAAAAGCCATATTCAGGGTTAAAATTCTCCTGGGAAAGTCCAGGAGTCAAAATGCTACTCATGACCTCATGTTAGATGGGCCTGGAAGACCTCTTGGCAGTGCTGTGATGATGGGGCAGACTCCAAAGGAGCCTGGCTGCTACAAGGGATGAGGAGCCATCCTACAGGGCAGTACCAGGGTGGCACTGGCTGCATCCCCAGTGTCTGAGCTCGGAGTCTCCTGGCTCCACACTTCTCCCTGTGCCTCCTGCAGGTAGCCAGAGTTTGAGGACCTGGAAGGAGCTTGTTGCCACTGGGATAAGACAGGGAATTAATGCCTGATGTGGGACTGGGTTCCATTCCTACCTGCACGTGCTCACTTTGCTTGGGTATGTTTCCCCCCTGTATTTAATTCTTTAATTTTTCTTTTTCTATTTATGTTGTGTTTGTGTGTTTGCACTTTGCTTAAGCAAGGATTTATCTCCATTCTTTTCTGCCAACATGTGGTCACTTTGGCCATGTCGTTTGTACCCTGGCAGCCTGGAGCTTGCTGGATCTCAAACAGAGATGAAAAGACACTGAGGACTGTGTGTGCCTTCCCAGCTGGCAGTCCCAGATGCAGGGATGGATTGGGGAAGCTGAGTTCTGGGACACTTCAATTTCCTACATCTGTAGTTATCCCCACAAAACTCCCAATAGGAGAAACTTGAAAGAGGGATGAGCTGTGCCCTTGCTGCCAGCAAACCCCTTTGTGCAGCTTTTCTGCCTGCTTTCCAGACAGACCTGTTCCCAGACCAACCCATGGTAATTCCTGAATGACTCTGTCTGGGGCACCCAGTGCTCTGCCTTATCTGCAATGTGCAAGTTTGCTTTCAGAGTTGTTCTCCCATCTATCAGCCCGTGGGCCTCTGCTTCCGCTGCTGGGCAGCCACGCTCCATCAGCAGCCTCTCAGCTGATCCTTAGTTCATTTTACACATAGCAGACACTGCAAGGCTTGCCCCTTTCCCATTAACTCCAAGCTCTCCTGGACACTGAGCCTGCCCTGCAGTGGCCATGCCCATCGATGCCAGCTCTCTGAAAGGATGTTCAAAGAGAAAATGCACCCCAGCTGGGAATTTGGGGGGCAAAGTGTGGTGGGAGATGAGTGCAGGACCAGTGCTGTGGCTGCTGGGCTGTGTGGGACCTCATTGTCCTGGGGATCTTGCCCCAGAGACAAGGCAGAGCCTGTGCCAGCACAGGGCACAGCTCCTCTTGGCTGGCAAGGCTGAGGAGAAGCTGGATAAGTGTGGCTTTAGGCAAGGAGTGCATTGTTGCTCTGGCTGTATGGTTTTGACTGGAGCTGGGACTTTGGCCCTAATCGTACTTTTATTTGTTCTTTAATCTCAGTCACCTTATCAGAGGCCTTTGAACAACCAAACACATCTCTGCTCACCTGGGGAACAGGCTTTGCTATTTCTTTTTGGTTGGTTTTTGCTTGCCAGAGACCTCCAAGAGATTAAGTGATCCCTCACAAACCTGGGCTTTGTCTTGAAGCCTCTGGAGGCTGCAGCACTTACAGCACTCAGGTGCTTAAAGACATCTGTGCTTTAGGGTGACTGACATTAGACCAGATCCCTCAGGGCCTTGTAGGATCCAGGACCTGAACCATTCCTGAGGCCATCCATGTCTTCTCCCAAGAATGTTACTGGGAGGACTTGCTGGTCTGTCTGCAGAAAAAGAAAGGAAAGTGAGCATCCCAACCATGGGGTGCCATGGGCTGTCCTCAGCAGAGGGGGGATGAGCCTCCCCTCGTCATTTAATTTTGTCCACTTTGGGGCTGTTCACAACAAGAGAGACCTGGAGCACCTGAAATGGGTCCAATAGAGGATGGCAAAAATGCTGAAGGGCCTGGAGCATCTCCCTGCTGAGGAAAGGCTGAGGGAGCTGGGGCTGCTGAGCCTCGGGAGGAGCCCCAGCTGAGAGGGGCCCTCAGCCCTGGGTGTCCCTGTGTGCAGGGAGGGCTCCGAGCAGGGACCGGGCTCTGCTCCGGGGCCCAGCGATGGCACCAGAGCCACGGGCAGGGGCTGATCCCAGGGAGCTCCACCTGGACAGGAGGGAGAACTGTCCTGGGCAGGGACTGAGCCCTGAGCAGACCCCAGAGAGAGTGTGGAGTGTCCCTGACTGGAGATATTCCAGAGCTGTCTGGACCCGATCTGTGCCTGAGCTCTGGGATGGCCCTGCTGGAGCAGGGAGCTGGGGCCAGGGGAGCGCTGCGGTCCCTTCCAGCCGGGCCCGTTCTGGGATTCTGTGGGGCAGCTCCCATGGGTGAATTCCATGCAGTTTACTTTGTTCCCATTGCTTCCTGCCCTGCCACAGGGCACTGTGGAAACCAGGGCCTGGTTTCCTGCCTTCATTCCCTCCCATCAGATGTTTATACATATCTACAAAGCCCCTCCAAGACTCCTCTGCTCAGGGATGAGCAGCTCCAGCTCTCTCATGAAGCTCCAGCTCCTCACATGAAGGGTCCTTCAGACCCTCACCACCTCCATGGCCTTGCACTGGACTGGCTCCAGTCACTGCATCTCTCTCGTGCTGGGGAGCCCAGAGCTGCAGGTGTGGCCTCACCAGGACTGAGCACTGGGAAAGGAGGCTGTGCTGGAGCCAGGGAAGCTGTGTTTGACTTGGGGATGGCCAAGGATGTCTTCAGGACTCTCCATGGCCAGCAGGAGCCGTGTGCTGCATCTGACCCTGAGGAGTGGGAAGTGGGAAGTGCCTCAGCCAGTGCTTGGTGCCCACAGCAGAACAGTGGGAATGGTTTTCAGGTGAAGCCTGGAGAGAAAAGCTGTATTGATCCAGGGAAACTGGGTGGAGCAGGTGTTGACAGAGTAAATGCCTTTTGAAACCTATCAGCAGGCAAACAGGGTGGGGACCCCAAGGGCTGATGCCACCTCCTATTTATGGAAAGCGTGACAGGATGTCCAGATAAATGTGATGCCTGACCTGGTGGACAACAAAACACTGAAATCTAGGGGAGATTCTATGGTTTCTAGGAAAGTTCAGCATTGCTGTGTGTGTACTGAATACAAGACAGATACTGAGGGTGTCCAGGGAAGGGAATGGATCTGCAGAAAGGTCTGGAGCACCAGGAGCAGCTGAGGGAGCTCAGCCTGGAGAAAAGGAGGCTCAGAGGAAACCTTTCTCTGCATAACTCCCTGACAAGAGGGTGCAGCCAGGTGGGGGTCGGGCTCTGCTCTCAGAGAAGAACGGTCAGGATGAGAGGAAACAGCTTCAAGGTGTGCCAGGAGAGGTTCAGGTTGGATATCAGGGAAAATTTCTTCACAGAAAAGGTTGTCAAGCATTGGCACAGTAAGCCCAAGGCAGTGGTGGAGTTCCCATCCCTGGAGGGATTTAAAAGCCCTGTGGATGTGGCACTTGAGGATGTGGGTTAGTGGTGGCCTTGGCAGTGCTGGGGGAATGGTGGACTCGATCTCAGTGGGTTTTTCCAACTGTAATGATTCCTTGACTCCATCAGTGAGTTACCCCAGCCTCATCTGGCACTGAGGGGGGTTCCTGGGCTATGGAGGGAAGCTGAGGGTCCTCACCTGAAGAGGATGGCCAACATGGGCTGCTCCTCAGGGTCTCCAAGGGGAGCATCCCTTGCACACCTGCCCTGCTGACTGAGATGGCTTTGCAGGGTCATGGCACAAACATTTTCTCCGAGCCCACGGCAGCCTGGGAAGTCCCCCCACACGGCAGGAGGCCACAGGCAGCTCTCCTCAACCCAGACCCTCACAGTCCTTGCACAGCCTGCACACAGGGCTGCAGGTGCTGCACAGCCAGGCCTGGGCAGGCACTGGATCCGAGCAGGCAGCTCCATCCTCCTTCCCAGCCCAGCTCCCTGACACAGCTCAGGCTGCAGGCTGAGCCCCCAGGCCACCCCATGGACACAAGGGCTCTCTGCTAGAGGTGCCAGGGGACAACAGGCCAAACTCTTGCCAGAACACCCAGCTCCTTCCTTAGAGAGCAGCCTAACTTCCATCCCAAGCTCTTCCTAGCACCTCAACATCTACAGGAACAGACTCCTCCTTTGAAGAGCCAGAGGCAGTGCCCATGACCACACTGCACACTTCCAGGTAAGGAAGGAATTAAGATCATTACTGCTTGTCCCTGCAGGGGTCATTAAAGCAGCATGGAAACCCAGGTATTTGCCCAGGGAACAGGCACAATAAACTATTTCTAGCTCAGAGTTACTTTTTGTAGGCAAAAAGCCCCTGAGATTTGTGTTTTCTATCCTCAGTTGCAATGGAGGTGTTGACATGTTTTAAGGGCGAGAAAATTAATCTTTGGGCCATGGAAACCTGCAAAGGGGATAAAGTTCACAGAGAGCCTCACTTCACACCTTTACTTTTCCAGGTCTTTTGTGACCTGGCTCCTTCACCACCACCATCTTCATCCCAAGAAGGAAGGAATTTTAAGTCAAATCCCCCAGGAAGTCCTTCAGGCCTGAGTTGTGCTGGTCCCACCAGCTTTGTGGTCTGGTCCTTGGAGCTCCCACAAGTGAGTGTGTGACTAAATCCTCAGCTAAGAATGAAAAGCTGATGCTCTGTTCCTACAACTGCTATATTGCACACATAATGAACCCAAAGGTAAGGGTGGCCAGTCCTCCTTTCTCCAGCAGCACTGGACTTGAAGCTCTCCTACAAGGGGAGTTGGTCCTTTGTTGACCCAGTGCCTGCTCATGGATCAATTTATTTATTTATCTGTTTAATTATTGATTAATTTTTGAGGCTCTTTCATGTGATGGTGCTGCTTTAGGGGAGCTCATGGCTCAAGGTGCCAATGGGGAGTGTTTGCTCAAGCAGGAGCTGCAGGTCAGGCTCCTGTTGGGGCTCCCAAGGTCCCTGCTTGGCTCTCCTGGCATGGATGCTGTCAGTAAACCACGCTCCCCTCCCTTCTTGCCTTCAGCTCAGTGTTGACACAGAGGGTATCCAGGGCTGGGACACTGGCCCAATCCCTGTCATCTTCTCCAAGACCAACTGAGCCCCACTGTACGACATTGCCATTGTTTATAGCTAATTAAACCATTAGCCACACGGTTAATTAATTAACGATAAGCGTCGATAACCATATCCAGCTCCAGTAATTGCCCCAGCTGGGGTGTCAGTGCCCTGTGAGATGGTGTGGCTTAGCTGAGGAGTGATGAGGGGACTCTCAGGGCAGCCTGGCCCCTGTGCACCCAAGGCTGGGGTGGAGGTGCACAGTGCTCCACCTGTGACCCCCCATGCATGGAGGGAGGTCGTGGCACTGCTGGGGGGCTGCAGAGCCAGCTCTGGCCATTGTGTTTGAGCAAGGGCTGTGCAAACAGCACTACGTGCTGGGCCAAGGCTGCTGCTGCCATTTCTTGTTGGTGACAGAGGGTCAGAGGTTCAGAGGGACAGATTTGGGTCCAGAGTCTATGTGTGAGGAGAGCTGTTACTCATCAGAGTCGTGACAGGCGCTGGGGCCAGAGCTGTGGCCTCAGGAGCAGAGTGAGTGCTCCATGTAGGGCTCTGGGGCAGGAGGGGAAGGGCAGATCGAGGTGGATGTTGTGAGGAAGAGGAGCACAGTCTGCCCTTTTCCTTCCTGTGTGTTTACCCACACTCACTCTGCCTCTGCACCAGCTCTGTGGCTGCCTTCATTCCTTCCTCCTCTGATGTCCCTTCTCATTGGGCTCTTTGGCCTGCAGAGAGCTCTCTCTTTCCATGGGGTCTGAGGGCACTGAACAGAGTCCTACAGAAAGCTGAGGGGCTGAAGAAGGTGGGGATGGAGTCCCTGATATGCTGTGGGCCCAGTCAGGGGGATGGGGTGCACTGGGGTTGTGTGTGAAGGTACATTCCCCACCCTGCACCCCACAGTTGCATAAGTGGTCCAAATACCAGTTCTTTGCAGATGTTAAAACATCCCCTTCTCTGAAAATGCTGTGGAGGCTGCAGCAGCAGCAGCAGCAAGGCTGGGGTAGGAGTGTTTGCTGAGCAAGCAGCTGCTGATTGCACAGATGGGACTCATTAGGCTCCAGGTGGGTTGAACTTTGTTCCAGGAATCACCTATTGCAGCTTGTGCTTCCCTCACCTCCACTGCCTTGGCTCTGGATCCTTTTCTCTGCCATGGATCAGGGGAATGATCTTCCTCTGGGCCATTTATCATGGAATCACAGAATGGTTTGGGTTGGAAGAGGCCTTAAAGCTCATCCAGTCCCACCCCCTGCTGTGGGCAGGGACACCTTTCACTATCCCAGGTTGCTCCGAGCCCCATCCAGCCTGGCCTTGGACACTTCCAGGGATCCAGGGGCAGCCACAGCTTCTCTGGGATAAGTTTTATTTCTATCTTTGCTGCCTCGTGGTTCTTCCTCACAGTTATCTGTATCTTCTGCAATATCCTGACCCAGGGCAGCTGACAGGACTACTCAGAGAGGCTTCTGTCCCACCAGACATGGAATAGAGGGTAGAGTCTATGCACTTTTTGGTGCCTGTCCCTGGGATGCTGTAAGGAGACAAGAGCTGATATTTAGGAAAACAACTAATTCCCTGCAAAACCAGGCTGGGGGAGTACAGATGGCACACAATGTGGATCAAAGGAAGAGGTGTGTGCAGGCATGGGATGCATGTTACCACTGCTGGCACCAGTCATGAGACATCCTGCCCCTGTCAGATCCATGCAAAATACTCACTCAGCAAAGCTGGGCTGGGGAGCAGGGAAGAATGGAATAGACACTGGGACACCACATCCCATCTTTGAAAAGGCAATTTCTGAGTAAGGAGAATTCAGGGCCAGGTTGAGGACAAGTGAGGAGATGAGGAACTGAGCCCCAGGAGTGAGAGACTGGAGCACTCCAGGCTGTTTGGCACTGAAAGGGGAAAAAGGGGAAGCCATAGAAATAGAGGTGGTTTAAAGTGTCTTAGGATGAATGACAGATATGAAGGCAGGTCACAAGGAGTGGGAGAGCTCTCTGTGTGCAGACCATCTCTGAGGAGTGCTCTGTGTGCTCCTGTGCGTGGTAGCTCCAGGGAGGGCTGGGCATGACCTCCAGAACCACCCCTGCACCCCAGGGAATGGAAATCACTGTTCAGAGACCTTTGGACCACTGTCCTTTTGTTGGTGCAGGAGCTGTCCCTTTCCAGATATTCCTCAGCCAGTCTGGGAGAATTATTTTCCTTTGAACAACCAACATCAGGAAATAGTGCATAAAACCATTCTCCACCCTTACATTGCTCCTTAACCTTAGCTAATCTCACAGATCACAACCTTCTAGACATCCCCTGTCTTCCCTTTCACCATCATAGTCTCTGAGTGGGATGTGCATGACCATGAGAGCTTGACAACTGTGAACTGAGTAAGGGATGAGTTAAAGACAAAAGAAAGAAAAGGGGACAGTTCCTCAAACTGGGAACCCAGCCTGGGAATCCTGCAGTGTGTTAAAGCTAAAGGATCAGCCCCAGATCCAGCTGTATGTGCTGTTCCTGGGGTAGGGCTGTGTCTTGTGCCCAGCAGCTGGAGTTCCCTTCTTGGCTCAGCCAAGATTGCAGATGCAGGAAAATGTCTTGAGCAGACCCAGCACCCCACTGAAATCCTTCAGGAGATGATGATGATGTCCAAGGTCTGGGTTGGAATACTGCTCCCTGGTTTGTCCCCTCAAGCCAAGACCCAGAGTGCTGCCAGGAGGTGGAACAGGAGCTGGCCACAGTCCCAAACTCCAGGTGCCCCAGCTGGGGACAATGTCCCTGCCACAGGACTCTGGCCATGGCACATCCTCTGTGTTCCCCCAGCACCCTTTCTGCTTACACCTCTTTTATTTTTGGTCAGTCACCTGTGACTGGGAGAAACTGCACCGTGGCTGCTGGACAATGAGCAGCCTGTACTTTGGCATTTGTGAGCACAGCAGACATAATCCTGAACTGCTCCAGGTGCCTGTGTCTCTCCTCAAAACCAGGATAGCTCAGGACAGCTCGACTTGCACTTAATCCTTTAACTCAGCTTGGATTGCTGAAGGTGAGAATAACCTCTGAGCCACCACCTGTGCCCTTTAACATGAGAGACTCCATGCTACTTCTACTGTAATTACCCTCTGAAGGTGTCAACATTCTGGAATGAGAGCTCAATTTAACTTTTAGGGGCTAGACCAGCCCAACCTGCTCCCTTCTTTTGTCTTCTCTAGTTCAGTAAATCCTCTGTCACAGCCAGAGCCTGCAAAAGTTGCTAATGGAAATATTATATTAATGAGAAAAAAGCTGATGGCTCTTTTGGTGTAAAGCTCTCCCCTGGGAAGCTGTTTGCTGCTGTGCTCTGAAAATCTGTGCTGGCTTCCCTCATGGTAGACAAGGAAAAAGACAAAGGTTGGTGGCTCCAACTTCCCTGAAGCCTGCTGTCATTACACAAGTCTGATGGCCTTGACTAAAGGCCCAGTCTTTTGTTGGGGATTTCCCACCTCAGAGAATGTGCAAAAGGAACAAAAATCTTGTTTGTAACAGGATCTCCACAAAGCTTTTCCTGCTTTTTGTTCATGTTATGTCTCCATGGCATTTTTATGAGGATGGTGTTGATGTCAGCCTGGGGCTGTGGGACTCCTGTGAGAGCCAGGGCTCAATAGAAATGTTTGGTGGGATGGAAAAATCCTTCTGCTGCAACCATTGCCCAAGATAAAGTGGGATGGAAATGGACTGAGGTGTGGGATCAAAGCCCTACAAAGAGCTGGGGTTTTGTTTCCCATTCCCTGGTCTAACCAGGAGAGAGCTTTGTGTTCTTGTCTGTGTGCCAGGGTACCTCAAGGGGTGACTGCTCCCAAAGGAATGAGACCCCAGTGTGATCCTTGTCCCTCACAGTCTCCGTCCAAGGTGAGCAGGATGGGCCCTGGATAACAGGTGGGCTCAGCCCAGAGTCCATATCTCCTGGGAACCTGGTAGTGACAAGGAAGGTCTGAGGCTGGGATCAGATCTGGGGATGGTAGCAGGGTTGGAAACAGCCTGGGGACCACCAGCAGGTCCAAGGTCTGGCTGAGGAGTCTGTCTGTGGGTTGGGGTCAGCACCAAGAGGGCCATGGCCAGGCAGGGGCAGAGCCTGTGGTGGAGGTGGGGAGCAGTGCTTCTCCAGCATTGCTCAGGCAGGGAATGATCAGCTGAGCACAAACAGGCTCCTGGAAGATTTTAGTGGAGGTCCCCAGTGAGGTTGGGAATGAGGGAGGATGGGGTTGTAGGAGCAGGGATGTCTCTTGCACGGCTGACCAGTTTTCTCCAGGGCTTGTTCCCTCTCTCTGGCCCTAACATGTGGCCCTGGCACTCTGTGGCTGTGTGTCCCTCCAGGTTCCAGCTGGCAGAGGTGTGGCAGGACCTGCTGCCTGCAGTGGATGACAGGAGGAGGATGTTGGTGGTCAGAGGTGGGCAGGTGAAGGGCAGATCCTCTGCTGAAGGGGGAACAACAGATGTCAGATCAGGTCCTGCAAGGCTGTGGACATGGCCTGCTCCCTCAGTCCTGGCAGTGAACAGACTCCCCAAAAGGAGTTCATTTTCCCTTCCCACTGCAATTCAAAGGGCACTGCAGTGGAATGAAGCCCTTTCTCCCATACCTTACCTAGAACATAACTGATTGTCACTGATCATTGATCATTGTACAACAATGGTTCTTGCCCAGACGAGTTCTGGACTCTCCATCCCTGGAAGTGCCCAAGGCCAGGTTGGACAGAGCTTGGAGCAACCTGGGATAGTGGAAATGGTCCTTGTCAATGGCAGGAGGGCTGGATTAGATGAGCTTTTAAGTTCTCTTCCAACCCCAACCATTCTGGGATTTTATGATCACACCTACAGAGTGCAGCCACATCCCTCTATCTTACACAATTTTTAACAAAGCATCTGAAGCAAGAATTTTTCTGGTTCCTTCCTTATTCTTGCAACAGTTTTCAGGAGCTGTTAGAGCCATGTCACACTTTACCTGGGCTTTGCCATCACATTCTCCAGTGCTACAGCACCCATATGAGCAAAGTGTGGGCTCGAGGACCCAGTGGATGATGCTGGGGGGCTTTGGGAGGGTGCTGCTGCATCCCACTGTCCAGCTCACCCTAGAGCTCCCTCACTGAGACCAGCCCCAGCCAGACCTGTGTCCTGAAGCCCCCCATCTCTGCCTATGTTTTCTGCTCCTTTACCCCTGCAGCTGAAAATGCAATGAGGATTAAAATGCCACAGGAGTTTAAAAGCCCTCAGGAGGGGGTTTGAAATCTGCTCAGCTGGGCCTTTTGCTCCCCCCTCTCTTCTCCTCCCAGAGCTCTTAACAGTCCCAAGACTTTTATTATTTTTCACATTGCGAAACAGTAATTACTGGAAAGGACCAGGTTGTTTGAGAGCCAGGGTCCAGCAGTGCCTCAAGGCTGTGCCAGCCCCAGGAGTGAGGACAGGAGGAGCCATTCCCCTCAGATTTTATCTTGATGAGAACATCTTGACCAGCGAGCAGGAAACAAATTCCTCTGTCATTTAGGGGTGAGAGGAGGCACCAAAAGGTCAAACCTGCCCAAGGGCTCCTCAGTGATCCCTGGGCAGGGCAGGTGTTTCACTGGTGCTGTGGTGGTCACCACGGCTGGCAGGGAGGAGATGCCCTCCCCGGACCTGGGGCCAGTGTTTGCTCACTGGAGTGTGCTCAGTTCTTGACCTCTAAAGGGTGAGATGTTTACATGGCTCGTGACAGATCTGTCTTTGAAAAGCTCAAGAGCAGAAGGAAAATTAATTTAACTAGAGTTCAAAGGGTCTCCAATAAAGACTAAGCCTTGCTGTTATTCTAAAGTGTTATTTCCATTAATTCCCTTTTAATGCTGCTTTAAAATTACAGACTGGAAGGGAATGTTGGCCAACAGATTTTTTGGGGTGGTTTTAAAACAACCACTATTAATCAGCAGGGAATTATACTGGCTGTAAGAGTGTTTAAATGGGAAGGTGGCTTCAACCAGGACATATGTAGCAGCATGTAGTTATCACAGATTAAAAATTAGCTATTGTGAAGCTTCCTGCGTGGATAGGGGCTTGGAATTAATGATTACCATAAATCAACTAACTGGAAAGGGGTTGAACAGCAAGTGGTAGAGTTCAGCTTGACCTACTGGTGAGCTGACCCTTTTCCCATTCATTTAATGGCCAAATCTCATTTCTGGCCAGAGTAGCTCTCCAGCAGCTCCAGTGCTTGGGTGCAGCAGTGTGTGGCCATGCCAGCCCAGCTGGGCTGCCTGGGCACTGTGGGGGGATGAGAAGAGGTTCAGTCCCTGCTCTCTGGGTCAGATCTAGCAGAGAGAGCTGCTCCAGCAGATGGACAGTGCTCCAGCCCCAGGTCGGGTACTGCAGCTGGCGCTGCTCTGGGAAGTGGCTTCCAAGTTTTCCCTTCTTGGTGTCTCCCCTTGCCTTCTCCTTTGTGTCCTTTTGGCTGCTGGCCTCTCCTGCCTGCTCCACCTGCAGCTCCATGCTCACAGCAAAGTCACTTGCAAAGCGACCCTTGGTCCGGCAAAATCCACAGCATCTCCCTGCAGCAGGCTCAGAGCTGCTGCCCTGGCTGCATCTGCCAGGACCTGCTTCACTGAAGTCCCCCTGCTCCTTTGGCACCCAGCTGGGTGGTGAAGTGGCAGTGGCTCACCCCCAGGTTCACCCTGTGCTCCTCCCCTCTCACTACCAGCTCTTCTTGACCAGCCCTGCCACAGCTGTCCCTCAGTGTCCTGGGCTCTGCCACTGCAGGGGAACAAGCCTGGGTGTGTGCACGGTGTCTCATGAGAGCCACAGCTCCCTCCTCCTGGAAATAAGCTGCTTTTTCTGCTGTTCTCAGCCAGCCACATGTCTGGGATGGTCCAGCACCTCGCTGTGGGGACATGCCCCCGTGGAAACTGCCTGGTGTGTCCCAGGGGGCTGGACACAGCCGCTTTGTGGGCTCACAGGGAGTTGTGCAATGCTCTGGCATGGGACCTGGGGTCCTGCAGGAGAGGAGCAGAGGGTGCTGTGGCCACACAGGGCAGCTGGCACTCAGGCCACTTCTTTCCCGGAGAGCAGTATTTACTGTTTTGTTCCCACAGATCGTTGGAAAATATACAGGAGGCAGGGCTGAGAGTTATCGGGCTCCAGCCACTCTCTTTGCAACAGTGTCTTCGGCAGGAATTCACCACCTTCCCTTCCAAAATCCTTTCAGGACATCACAGCTCCTGGTGTTGCTGGTAATCCTGTTAACCTTTGGGTTAATTAAGCAAATGTGGATCCTTCATTAGGAGGAATGGCACTAATTGCATGTCTGAGAAGGGTGAGTTTTGCCTGGACCGCTGGCTGGCGGAGCAGAAACCACTGCTGACTTCAGCAAGGAGGCTGGGGAATTAATGAGGGCCTGCTTGGGAAAGGAGGTCAAGAAAACCTGTTTCCTCAGCACTGCTGGTGTTTGCTGGAGGGGGGGATGTGCACGGGGAGGATGTGGGGCTGTGGCACTGTCCTGGTCCTGCAGAGCTGCCATGCAAGGCACAGAGGGTCGAGCTGCTGGCACCTGGCTGTTGAGCTGCCATTAGTTTCCAACCTAAAAATGCAAATCTGTAGTGGTATGACCTGGTAAGCAGCTCTGAACAAGAGGCCCCAGTCTGCAGCTGGGCTTAGCACTCCAAGCCGGCAAGAGCAGCTTAAAATTGACAGAGAGCTCTTTGTTTGCGTGTGCGGTTTAGAAATTAGGCAATACTTACAAGCAATACTTAGAAGTAAATATTAGTTCAAACAACATCAGCTCCAACTCTCCAGTGGCCAGTTTGGCTCATCTCAGGTAGAAAACAGCATTTTGCAACCCAGTCAAAACCTGACACCAAATACTTCTCCCAGCCAGCGGGGAAACAGGTTTGTGGCATTTCCTGAAAAATAAACTATGCACAGTGACTCTGCAGTTGGAGCATGGTCCCAGAATCGACACAGAGGTCCAAACGGGGCCTGTAAGCCTGTTTCTGGAAAGCCAGCCACAGCTCTCCAGGTATCTGTCAGGCCTTGGGAGCCACAGGGAATGCCAAGCTGGTCCCTGTCCATCATCAGCCAAGGCCATACTCTCAGAGCTGGCATTCCCACAGTGGCTTACAGCTGCTGCAAGCCCTGTGCTGACCTGGGCTCCAGCACATGAGTGACTCCCTCATTCAGGAGAGGCTTGGTACCAGGCAAGAATGCTGGGGTTTCCCCCAGGTTCTTACACAGGCGACATAAACCAGTTCTGCAGAAGCCCCCTGACTTCTCCCTGCCCCTCCTGGGTACCTGAATCCCAGAATGGTTTGAGTTTGAAATGACTGTTAAGCACCATCCTGTTCCACCCCCTTCCACTACCCCAGGTTGCTCCAAGCCCCTTCCAACCTGGCTTTGAATACTTCAGGGATGGGGCAGCAACAGCTTCTCCAGACAGCCTGTGCCAAGATCTCACCTCCATCACAGAGAAGAATTTCTTCCCAATATCCCATCTAACTCTGCCCTCTGGCAGTGGGAAGCCACTCCCCCTTGCCTTGTCACTTCATGCCCTCGTCCAAAGTCCCTCTCCAGCTTTCTTGGAGTCCCTTAAGGCACTGGAAGGGGCTCTAAGCTCTCCCCAGAGCCTTCTCTAGTCCTGCTGCCCACACTCTTTTGGATGTGGCCCAGCAAACACTTGGCTGCAATTGTATAGTGCCAGGTCATGTCCAATTTATCACCCATCAGTTCCCCAAATCCTCTTCCACAGGGATGCTCCCCACCCATTCACCACCCAGCATCTCCCATCTCCTGAGACAGGCACCTTTGCCACTTGGGTGCCAGTCTCAGCTTCTGTCCCACCCTGGCTATTGACAGAAGATGATATGGGAAAATGTGTTCCCATCAGGCTGCTCTTCCTGCCTTCACCTGGCTTCACATGCAGGGCCAGGACAGGACAAGAACTTGAACCCAGCCTTTGTGGTTGACCATGCTGACATCATTGTCATGGGAAGGCTCCAGCCTTGTCCAAGCCACAAACTGGAAATTCCTATTTCTAGAGGGAAATAAGTTAATTCTATAGCCCAAACTCCTGGTGTATATTTTGCCTTCTTCCCTCAGCCCACTCCACTTCGAGGTTCAGTTGATTCCCCTTTGGGTTTTTATTCCATTTTCAGGGCATTTTCTCCTCAGTTGTGCAAGGTGAGCTGGGTTTTCATCACAATTACCAGCCTGGTGACCCCTGGGAACAGCAACATTAGCTCCAAGGTTTCCACAGCTGCACAGGAGCACCTCTGTGGAAATACCTGCTCCAAAGAGTTGGGTGAGATACCTGTGATGGTGTGCCTTGATTGCAGCTTTCCCTATTTCCCTCTTTTTTGATGTTTTCCACGGCAGAGCTCGGCTTCAGCCCCGTTCAGCTGTGCTGGCTGGGATGAGCTGTGCCATGGGCAGCAGCCAGCTCTGTGGTAAAGCCAAGCCTTCTCCCACACAGCCATGCCAGCTCTAACTTCATCCCAGCTGCAGCAAACGTCCTTTCCTTAGGACACAGCCCAAACTCCAGTGCAGCCTCATCTCAGCCACGGACCAGAATGTGCACACGTGGCCTTCAAGTGATGAGGGACATGTGGAAAGAAACATTATTATTATTATTATTTTACCTTCTGTGTCACTTGGCATTGTTCTTTCCCCAGTGGTTCAGCTGTGTTTATGCCTCAGCAATGACCTGTGGTTGGGCAGAGGGTGAGTCAATTTGTATTTCTTCATCATTCACGTAATTTTTAGCAGCATCCTCTTTTGGAAAACACAACGGCCAGGATGTGCAGTGTTGCAATGCAACGAACTTGGGATGTGTGACAATAATTCAGGTCCTTCCATGAGGATGTGCACTATAGAAGGGTTGGTGTTTCTGGATAACCAGGACAAAATCTGAGGGGCACTGACCAAGCCCTGTCCTTTCTGTGAAGCTACTCCTGCTCACATGAGCCAGAGCATGGAGCTCTTGCCTTGAAGGGAAACAAGAATTTCCAGCATTACTAAAAATTGGCCTTTGCTGTCAGCTTGGTCAGCCAGACATGGCCATTTGGGAATGAGACCAACCATGCACCCAGGCAGCAAGGTATGGGTCTGACCAGAACCTGTAGAGGGGGATGGGTGTATTTAGTGAGAGACAGGACCCATTCTGTGACTAAATGTGCATTTTCTATCACAAAATTTGGCAAAACAGCTGTATGATGGATGTTCAGGGCAGGAAGTTGATTGCACTATGCAGTTCATCCTTCATGGACTCCAAAAATAATGGCAATTTGCAGCTGGAGGCCACCCAGCACACTTTTCCTTCCCATGATGGGCTGTACTTCTCAGAAAGAACCACCTTGGAGACCTTTAGGGTCCTTTGGAGATCAAGGCCAGGTGGCCTCGAGGACACAGCCCTGGCCTGCTGTGCTTCTGCCATGGGATACCTCCAAGGAAAGCTGTGTGTTGGAAGAGTTTCTTCTCCACAGGCTTGGCCACAGGAGGCAAAGCTGTCAAAGGAGCATCCGCAAGAGCGACGCACACCAGGAGGAGACTGGAATCCATCATGGAGAAAGGTAGGATTCCCCAGCACCAAAAGAACAGGTAGAAGCACCTCTGCATGTGGCTGGTGATGCTCCAGATGACTTGTGGCTGGACATCTGGAAATGCAAGGTGTTGCTGGAGTACAAGAGGTATTGCAATCTAAGCCTCTTCCTTCGACCCTGGATTTGCCTTGATGCCATCTGGCAGAGCAAGGGAAAGAGATGTGAAGTGAAAACCACCCTTCCCATCAGCACATCACAGCCATCCCCTTGGCAGATAGAGAAGGCATTGCAAGCATAGAGAAGGGATGCTGGCATAACGTGAGAAGGGAGAGAGGAGCAGTGAGTGGTCCATGGAAAAAGGTCTGGGAATCATGTGCAGAAGGCAAAGATAATTTGGGCCCTTCCAGCAACTTCTCTTCTGTTATTTGAGTGGATTCTTTATGTTCTCCAAGCTCTCTTCTGCATCTTTCCCCTTCACCTGTCATGTGGTAAAAGAATCTTTACCTGGGTAGCGCTGTAACTACTTGTGGAGTCAGCATGTCCAAGCATTTCCACCAATATTTCTGTGCTCAGGTGCCTTTGATGTTTCAGCAGCAAGTACAGTTTCTCAATATGTCTGTTAGAAGGAGCATTTTGGAACAAATCAGCAAAAGGCTCTGGAGGAACCATATGGGACAGTCCCCTGCAAGCCCTTGTGCCTCCTCTCCCCATGGATGGGGATGTTGCTAAGGCTGCCATGAGTGAGGCAGGGATCAGTGAGACCCACAGGAAGCTGGGGATGGATTTCAGTGGCATTTACCTGTCTCAGTGGAAGAAGACCTTGGAAGGCCACAGCTTGCTGGAGTAAATATAGGTGGGACACCTTTTAAAAGGAGAGTCTTGAGGTGGGAGAAAATCAGTCCCCCTCCAGGTGCAACGTGTTTGGAGACACTCTGGACACAAGAAAGTCTGCTCTTCTGGGAAAGCAGGGGATGAAGGGATGAGAAATAGAAACCAGCCATGCTGAAGGAAGTGCTACAGATGGTGCTGAAACAGCCAGAGTGGCCAGAAGTGCCTCTCAGTCAGGCAGGGCAGGCTCCCAGTACCATGGTAGAGGTGGTCATTGCCTGAGGGCCTCCACCTTCCCTGGGTCACTTTGTAGAGCCAAATCCTTG
This sequence comes from Notiomystis cincta, assembly GCA_013398075.1. Classification (NCBI taxonomy): domain Eukaryota; kingdom Metazoa; phylum Chordata; class Aves; order Passeriformes; family Notiomystidae; genus Notiomystis; species Notiomystis cincta. The sequence continues at coordinate 46,235 of VZRX01012887.1, read as the reverse complement.
GCCTGGCACTGGGCTCCCACCTGCATTGAAGCCACTCTGGGCACCACCACCACCTGCAGGTCACTGTGCCCCGAGCCTGCTGGGAGAAGGGACAAGAGCCAACCCAGGTGCTTCCAGTCAACCTCCAGCTGTGTAGAGAGTGAAGGTTATAGGAGAGGAAGCAGCTGTGCAGGGGATCCAGGAGATCCTCCCTCCACGGGAGGGCTGTGCTTTTGAAAGCAAGTCTGGGAGCTGGACCTCCTGGCTGGGCTGCCAACAGCAAACTTGTGCTTCTGTTGGGTGGGCATGGTGAGTGGACCAGCTCTAGCAGTGGTCTGGGGATGCTGTTAGGGCTCAAGGGCTGCCTGACGTGGTCCAGGGAATTCTCAGTTTGTATGCATGTGCCAAAGGCCGGTCCTGGACCTGGCAGCAAAGATGGGGGCATGAAGGCTGGGGCAGCATCACAAAGGCTGCCCTTCATAAACCCAGCCATGCCCCACTGGCCCAGGGGGACAGGCCAGGAGTGGCACAATAAGATTGAGAAGGTTTGCAGAGGAAGTGGGAGGAGGCTCACTGCTAATATCAGCAATTTGTCCCAGGTTCATTCCAAAAATGTACCAAAATGATGCTTCCTTCTGTCTGCAGGGCATTTATCAAGCTGTCTGGTCACTGCTGTTGGCTTTTTTTTTTTTTTTTTTCTTTTCCAGGTCATGTGTAAGAATCATTTACTGCCTTTTAACCCCACTGCCATTGCCAGGAGCACACAAGGGAGCGGGCAGGCACTCGGTGCTGGGAGCCAAGGGGCGATGGGCACCTCGGCAGCAGTTACTGGCAAACACACAAAACTCAGCTCTGAATCCAGCAGGGACTTTCTGAGATTAGTTCTGGGCAAGGCAGGGGGTGGGCAGCACAAAGAAAATCACCCCTCCTGCGGCGTTTCAGCCCGCAGGAGAATTCAAATGCCACAACTTGGGAATTTTCCGTCTGAAGCCCCTTGTAAAATGCAAAGCGCTTTGCCCTGCTCTGACTCCTGCCTGCGGAAGGGTTCAGTGCCAAAGTGAAAGGCTTCCTAAAAATGGGCTGATCCAGGGAGGGGGGCGATTTAGAAGCTATTGAGAAACAAGGAAGGACAAACAGTGTTAGGTCATTGCTTCTGCAAACAGAGCCAAGGCTGTTCCTCTATAAAAGGGGCAGAAAGCGGTTCCAGAGCCATCACAGACTTGGAGGGGACAGTCTGTGACCAAGGCTGCTGCACCCCCTCCTCGGCACCCGACCCCCTGCTCAAGCATGAAACTCGCACTCTTCACTGTGCTGTCCTTCGGGATAGTGGGTAAGTGTCTGCTGAAAGCAGGGAAGGAAGTCAAAACCTCCGCGGACCCCAGGCAAGGCTGTTTCAGAGCTGCAGCATGTGCCAGCCCCAGGCAGCTGTTGAGGAAAAGCCGGGACATAAAGCGGCGCTTGCTGTGGCAGCCGCGGATCTGCCAAGGAGGACGGTGCTTTGAGTGCTGCTGAGGGCAGCTTTGGCCAGCCCGTGGGGTGGAGGGAGGGCTGCAGCTCCCCGCACTGCCGATGCCCACCCTGCAAGGAGGAGAGCTGCTCCGCTCGCCCCACCACGGAGGCGAACGCTTGGGACAGCTCCGCGCTCCTGCTGTGACGGGGCGAAGGGAAAAACCGTGCGCTGGGAGATGCACACGGGCTCGGCCGCGGGGACAGAAATGATTGCGAGACCTGCCAAGCTTGTTTGGTTAAACCCGAGGGCAGTAGCAATAACGCAGAGCTTAGATAATTAAAGATACGGTGTGCTTCCCACTCTGCTCCTGCCCCGCTCTGTCCTGCCGCCGCCGCTGCACTTTGCTCAGGCTCCTGCCTATTTTCTACCAAATTTGTGCTGTTGCAGGGCTGGCTCTGCTCAGAGTGGTTCTTTCCTCTTTTGCTGCTGACAGCTCTGGCGGGTATCTGTGGCAAGGAGACTGTGTCTGCAGCTGGCCTGGGGACTGATGCTTGGACAGGGAAAGAGGGATCTCCTTCCTGGAGTAGGCAGCAGGTCTCTTGTGATCCCCCATAAAGGGTGGTGGTGATTAATGTCCTCTGGTAGGAGATGTTCCCTGTGCCTCTGGCATCAGGAAGTCTTTCAGCACCTCTGCTGAATACCAGCATGAAAAGATGATTTTTTTAATGGTTCCTCCTCTCCCTCCCCTGCACGGAAAGAGACTAGAGGTCATCCAGAAGGTCTGTGACAGTGGCCAGGGCACTCAGGCTCCTATTACCTTCCCAGTGTCACCAGTGCAGCTGGGCTGACTTCCTCAGGAGGTCCCCATCCAGCCTCTGCCCCAGGCAGGATGGTTGCCAGCATTAGGTTAAGGTGACCATGGCTTTGTGCAGCCAAGGCTTGAAAAATGTATAATGAACTTGGAAAACATATGAAAAAAGAGGTGATGGCCATAGGCTGAGGGTTTTCCCTTTGGCCAAATTCAGCACCTCCACTGGGAGGCTCAAAACTCAAGTAAAGAGAGGCTGTTTCTGAGATGAAAGAGAAAATGGAAGCAACCCAGGTTAATCTGGAGGTGTTTGGATGAAATGTGCCATCGAGGGTTTGGAGGGAGAGAGTGGTGCAAGCGCCCTCTTGGTCTGCACGACCCTGCCCAGAAGGGGCAGAGTGAAGGTGAAGTGTCAGCACAGGCTGGCCTTGAACTGCAAGTTCCCAGCATTTCTGGAGAAGACATGCATCTGCATCCACCTGAGGCCTTTGCTCTGCTCTGGTCCCCAGAGCAGCCATTCAGCTGCTTTTACTGGTTGAGGGACTCATGGAAAGACTGTGGTGGTGCTGTAGCATCTCTCATGGGGTGCAGTGGAGGAGGTGAGACACAGACAGTTCAATACATCAGATCATTCCTCTGCCAAGGAGGTGAGAGTGGCAGTGCACTGCTCACAGCCTGGCCAGGTCAAAGCTGCTCCTCCTCTGGGGTTATTGGCACAGGCACAGCTTCAGTGCTTCAACTTTCCTCTCTGTTTTTGCAAAGGCTTGAGCTTGATTTCTAATGAATTGTGTGGATTTGTTCTCCTAGTCCTGTGGATGTTGCTGTAAGTCCAGGCTGCTTGAATGACAAGTCCAGGGACAGGAATGATCATCCTAGATGTTCCTGATGGTGCACACATCAGGCAAGAAAGAAAGAAAGAAAGAAAGAAAGGACCTTCCTGCATGGCTTGGGAGATCCTGCACGTGGCCATCACCCAAGGCTGTGCTCACAGGGAACCAGTGACCTTGTGCTCACAGGGAACCAGTGACCTTGTGCTCACAGGGATGCTGTTTCTCTCCAATCAATGCCTTTCTACCTCTCTGACACTATTTATTTCTGGTTCTTTCTACAGCTCTGTGTTTTGCTGCTCCCCAAAAGCCAACCATCAGGTGGTGCACAATATCCTCAGCAGAAGAGAAAAAATGCAATAGCCTGAGGGACCACATGCAACAGGAGAACTTTGCTTTCAGTTGCCTGCAGAAAGCATCGTACCTCGACTGCATAAAAGCCATTTCGGTGAGTGGGCACCAAATTGCTCTGCTGGGATGTTACACCTGGAGAGGGTGTTTCCTTTCAGTCACTGGTTGTTACCTGTGATCCCCCTGTTATACACAAGGATCCAGGAGAGACTCTGGGAAGCACTTTTCCTGCTGTTTTGTTAATTGATGAAATCTCTTGTTTAGAATAATGAAGCAGATGCCATTAGCTTGGATGGAGGACAGATTTTTGAGGCAGGCCTTGCTCCCTACAAGCTGAAGCCTGTTGCTGCTGAGGTCTACGAACACAGTGAAGGTACATTCCTGTGCAATGTTTTAAGCCAAGTGGTGATAACAAACTGAGAGTGCAAAGGCCATCCTTTCCATGCAGAGTTCCCACATATTTTGGCTGGGGGTCCAAGATTTTGCTGCAGTGAAGGTCTGTGATCCCATGACCAGAAATCATGGTCCTCCTGAAGCATGGCATAAAAATTGTGTTGGTCCCAGAGATCTTCTGCTTTCAGTGGCTTTGAACTCTGTGGGTAAAACACGGAGTTAGAAGGCACAGATAAGTTCTATGATTTCCTGTGGGTGTTGTGGTTTGACTCTGGCCCAAATGCCAAGTACCACGAGAGCCACTCGCTCACTCTCCCCTGTCACAGCTGGGCAGAGGAGGGAGAAGGGAAAAAACCCAAAAAATGAATGTTTCATGAGTGAGAAAAGGACTAGGAGAAACGCTTCAAGGGCAAAGCAGGCTCAACTTAAGTTGCAAAAGTGAATTTATTACTAACAGACTCAGAGGAGGATAATGAGAAGTAAAAGAAGCCCTTCAAACACCTTTTCCCCCAGCCCCTCCCTCCTTCCCACCGACAGCGCAGGGAGACGGGGCAGGGGGGTTTGCTCAGTCCATCCCCGAGATTTTCTTCCCCTGCTCTGGGAGAGGAGTCCATCCCCTGGGAGGCCGTGGGGTCCCTCCCACGGGAGACACTTCAGTGGGAACTTCTCCAGCGTGGGGCCACACTCAGGAGCTGCAGCCAAACCGCACCTGCAGCTCCCTGAGCTCCCCCAGGGGCAGAAAGTCCTCCCAAAACTGCTGAAATGTGAGCTCCCCCAGGGGCACACAGCCCTCCCAAAACTGCTGCATGGGGCGTGGGGCTCTCCTTGCACGGGGTGCAGTCCCCCAAGGACAGGCGGCTCCAGCCTGGGAGCAGGGCCCTCTCTCTGCTCTGGGTCTGCCACTGGATCCCAGCTCCTCCAGGCACCCACAGCTCCGGCATGGGCACCTCCTCCATGGGCTGTGGGTGGATCTCTGCACTCCCTGTGGATCCCCAGGGGCTGTGGGTGGATCTCTGCCCTCCCTGTGGATCCCCAGGGGCTGCAGGGGCACAGCTGCTTCACCATGGGCTTCACCACAGCCTGCAGAGCAATCTCGGCTCTGGTGCCTGGAGCACCTCCTGCCCCTCCCACTCTGCCATGTTGTTTTCCCTCACATATTCCCACCTCTCCTCCTCTCTAACCAGAAGTACAAACCCCTGACTTTGTTTTGATTTCCTTCTTAAATCTGTCCTCACAGAGGCGTTGCCAACCTCTCTCCCTGGCCCAGTCCTGGCCATCTCCATGTCCATCTCCAGAGCCATCAGCCACTGGCTCTGCTGGACATGGTGGAAGCTTCCAGCAGCTTCTCACAGAAGCATCTTTGTGGGCCCCCTTCTACCAGAAACTGGGCCAGGACAAACCAACACAGCAGTAATCAAGACAGAAAAAAAAATACTAGAGAGGCAACAGCATTGCTAGTGGTTGGGAGGGACACCCAGTTGAGATCACTGAGGCAAGAAATGCAGGCAATCCCCAGGAAAAGAGAAGAGAAGCACAAAAAGGGATCTGCAACAATCCCTTCTGACTGGAGTTAGATCTATGGCTTCACCCCTACTTGCTCACTGCATCACCCTTCATCTCTCCCATCTTTCTCCTGGGAGTCAAACAGATGCTGTTTCCCCACCATATCCAAAGCTCCCAGTCTCTTTTGGCCTCTTCCCGAGAGTTCAGCCTGTTTGCATGCAATATTCAGGATCAAAGCAACAAGGCAGAGTCATTCCCAGTGTGGTAGCTAAGAAAAAGGAATTAAATGGAAGACTGAGATCTCTACCACCCCCAAAGCTCACTCATTGTATCCATATTTAGCATGTGACAGACTGGGTAAAATTCTAAAGGCTAAATATGGAGTTTCAGTCTCACAAGGCATCCATGGGCAATGACATTTGAGAAGAGACTTGCTAGTGGAGACTTGCAAAAAGATTTGTTGAAGTTCCTTACAAAACTATGGCACCTAAAGTGTGATAGCATTTTCAGGTCACTTACTGTAAGTTGTACTGTGCAGCATTAGCTCAATATGGGCAGCGCAGCTCACCCCAAGAAAATGAGAAAACCACAAGCCTTCAACCAAATCGCTGATTGTTTGGAAGCGCAGCATTTCATTCCCTGAGAAACTGGGGGTTTAGCAGGATTTGAAATGTTCCTAAATCCTCTTTTCTCATTGCTTCACTCCTTTGTCCTCCACTGCAGGCTCCACCACCAGCTACTACGCCGTGGCCGTTGTGAAGAAGGGCACAGGCTTCTCAATAGATGAGCTGCGGGGCAAGACCTCGTGCCACACGGGGCTGGGCAGGTCGGCTGGCTGGGTCATCCCCATCGGGATACTCACCCACCGTGGGGACATCGAGTGGGACGGCAAAGACTCGGGCTCCATCGAGCAAGGTGACATCAGCGGCGCGAGTTAAACCAGGGCTGGTGTTGTGGTGAAAGAGGTGTTGCTCAGTTTCCCTGCAGGGGTCCAAAAGTAGCTCAGGTGGCAGTGACATTTCTTGTGGATTCCTTCTAGTCCTCCTAAAAGTGAATTTTTGACCAACTATTGTTTCCTTGTCGTCCGTAGCCGTGGCCAATTTCTTCTCTGCCAGCTGTGTTCCTGGTGTCACCACTGAACCCAAACTGTACCGTCAGTGCAAGGGGGATGCCAAGACCAAAATGTCCCGCACAGGACCTTATTCTGGATATTCTGGAGCTTTTCAGTGAGTGAGAGCTGTTTTTCCTTTGGGGAAACATTCTAGCCCTGACACATGCAAGTTTTTGTTACACCAGGGAGGGCTGTGTTGGAATCAGGGGTCCTGAGAAGACTGAATTTCTTTTCTGACATTACAATTTCATCCCTTCCAGCATAGCTTTTTTTTTTTGGGGGAAGACCATTGCTCTGTGGCTGCAGTTTATGCCAAAAATAATTTGCTGGAATGGGAGATAGGGAGTGACAATGTCTGTTTTTCTAACTTCTTTTCCTTCCACCTGCAGCTGTCTGAAAGATGGGAAAGGAGAGGTGGCTTTTGTGAAACACACAACTGTTCAAGGTACACCTGCAAGATCCCTTATTTCTTCTCTTTCTAGTCCCACCTCCTGCTACCACACCATCCTGCAATTTGTCTACACTGTGCAGCTTTCATTCTTCTCCAGGCCCAAACCCGTCTTTCATCTCTTGAAAAAGGTTTTGCATCCTGTGAACTGACTCATCCTTGTTATTGAGAAATAGGATTATGGTGGATCCACTTTTTCTTCTCTGAGGTTCTTCTTCATAGTTGGAAAACCTGCTTGATGCCATATCTCAGAGCCAGCTGTAATATGAGCAACTGAGCAGGTCACCCATCCCTCTGGGAGGGATTTTGGAGGAAATTCAGCCCACAGCAGGAGTTCACTAACTCTGTGGGGACCAAGGATAGCCTAGCACACACAGGACCTGCAGTGAGCTCAGTGGAGGGTCACCAAGGCAGTCATGGGGCAGGGACAGCTGTCCTGCAAGGAGGTGCTCTGTGGGATGGGCTTGATCAGCCTAGGAACCAGATACAAGGGCAATTTTTTCCCCCTTGAGGACAGTGAAGTACTGGGACAGGTTGTCCAGGACAGCTGTGTACTCTCCATCCTTGAAAGGTTTCAAGCTCTACCTGGAACATCCTGCTCTGTCCCTGCCTTGACCAGGGATCTTCAAAAGTCCTTTCACACTTGAATTCTCCTGTAACCTTGTCATCTCAGTCCAGGCTTTTTCTCCAGCCTCGACATTAGTTACCTGCTGGCCTTCACAGACCATGTGCAGCTCCTGGCCTGCTCAATCCATTTGTATGGTGTTTGTACACTTATTTGTATCCCTTTGTGCATAAATCCTTGTCTGTTGGGTTAGTTACAGCAGAGACAGAGGTGATGTCTCTTCCAGAGGCATTGCCTTCATGTGCTCACAATGGCCCCATTGCAAGGGGGGTGCCTACAACCTGTCTTCTGCAAAGAATTTCCCCCAGAATTTCAGTAGAAATAAATTAATTACAAACTGGCCTTCCTGTCTATTTTCATGGTGATGCAACTCATGGTTCCTCCCTTCAGAAAATGCCCCAGCTGAGAAGCATGAGTACGAGCTCCTGTGTCTGGATGGCACCCGCCAGCCCGTGGACAACTACAAGGCCTGTCACTGGGCCAGAGTTCCTGCTCATGCTGTTGTGGCTCGAGATGACAGCAAGGTCAATGACATCTGGAACTTCCTCTCTAAAGCACAGGTATCACCAAGCTCTCCTTTCCTTCCTCTAACATCCCCTGTCCCCTGGTTTTGATTGCTTTCTTCAGCTTTCTAAGAGTTTTGGTGTGGTCATCTGCTGATTATTTTTCCGTCATGGTAGGAAAAATTTGGTGTGGGCACAACCAGCACCTTCCACCTCTTTGGGCCACCTGGCAAGAAGGACCCAGGCCTCAAAGACTTGCTTTTCAAAGACTCTGCAGTACAGCTGAAGCAAATCCCATCACTGATGGATGCCCAGCTCTACCTGGGCTTTGAGTACTACAGTGCTGTCCAGAGCCTCCAGAAAGGTAGGCAGGACATCAAACACCAATGTCACGTCAGCATGGGCTCTGTGGGAGAGTTGGCATTGGCAAATATAAAAAGGCAAAAGGAACATAATTTTTTCAGACACAAACTGTATTGTCTGCAAAATATTTCCTGTGAAATCACAGAACCTTCAAAAAATTCACTTATATCAACAAAGGAATTTGTCCTATCCAAACCCAAAATAATATCATCACCACGCTGACAAATATGGAAAACCTACACAAACTCCACACTGCTCATTCAGCTGGTGGTAGAGGTTGGTCATGGTCAAAACTGCTGCTTAGAAAAGCCATTTCTGGGATGTAAAAAGAAGGAACATCCCAGGACACTGGATTCAGACACTTGAGGGAAACAATGTCCTTTATTTCCATCTAGACTCATCAAACATTTTCTGATAGCTTTCTGAGAGTCAACCATCCCACAAATGATTTCTGAAACCTACTTAGAATTCATAGTACAATTTAAAGCACTTTACTTCTGTTAAGTGACATTTGTGGAAAGAGGTGAATGGACTTCACATAGCACCAAACCAGATTATTCAAGTGTTGTTTTACAGAAACATAACTAGGTTGTAGTTTTCAAGCTCAGCCTGGTCTTAGTCTCATGGCTGTCTGGGCTGTGAGGAGTGCAGAAATGTGGGACATATTAAAGGCAGCAATTCCAAGTACTACTATCACACAGGCATTTAGAGGTTGTGCTGTTTTAGCTAACAGAATTCTGTGTTCAATCAGAAATTCACCTTTCTGACCTGTAAGTCGATTTTTGAGCCTACTTCAGCTTCAGAACCACCTTTCCTATTCTTGCCAGCCCAGGGCTTAATTAACAGGAGCTCCCTGCCCTGAGCAGAGCAGGTTGTGCCGGTGGTTTGTGAGTCCCTCACAGCCAGGAGGTGGCTCCACAGGGCTGAGCTGGCTCTCCCTGTGCTGCCTGTGCAGACCGCCTGAGCCCCAGCCGCAGAGGCAGCAAGACACAGTGGTGTGCGATCGGCAGGGACGAGAAGAAGAAATGTGATGTCTGGAGCGTGATGAGCAACGGGGATGTGGAGTGTGTTGTAGCAGAGGACACCAAGGAATGCATCACGAAGATCATGGTACAGCTTTTGTTCCCTTTTCTTCTCACTGTGAACTTCTCAGATGCTTTTTTTACCAGCTGAGCTCTGAAAAGTGCTGGCCTGGGCACATGAAGCATTTAATTTCTGCACCTTTCCCTTGCAGAAAGGTGAAGCAGATGCCATCAGCTTAGATGGAGGCTTTGTCTACACTGCTGGCATGTGTGGCTTGGTGCCAGTGATGGCAGAGAGCTATGAGGGTAAGCACAGCTCTGTCTCAGGGTCCAGATGGTGGGGAATGGGCTGGTGCCAAAGTGCTGGGTTTACTCTGGAATCTCACAAAGCAGCTGCAGTGCTGCATCCTGCAGAAATCACAGAATATCCTGGTTTGCAAGGGACCAACCGGGATCCATGAGTCCAACTCATGGCCCTGCACAGACACCCCAACAATCCCACCCTGGGCATCCCTGACAGCATTGTCCAAGTGCTCCTGGAGCTCTGGCAGCCTCAGGGCTGTGCCCATTCCCTGGGGAGCCTGTTCAGTGCCTGACACCCTGTGGGGGAAGAAACTTTTCCTGAGATCCAACCTAACACACAGTGTTGGGAGGCAACTCTGCTCACCATTGCACACCTTGTCTTTCCATGAAAGCAGAACAGCCCATGGAGCAGGCATGGATAGTCAGGAACTCTTCTTTGTTTTAATTAGGATGCCATGGTCCTTTAGCACCAGCCTTGGTAAAACTGCTTGTTTTAGCTCAGAGGAGCAGCTGGAGGCTGTGCTTTGTTCTGCTGATGTACAAGGTGTTACTTGAAATGGTCACTTCTACAACAGAGTTTCTCCAGAAATTATTGAGCTTGATTCTTCTTTTGGATTTGACGTGTCTTTAATGTAACATCTTCTTCTTCCCCCTTCCCACAGATGATCACTGCAAATCAGAAGAAGAACCAGGTAATTACTGCCAACAGAGGGACAGAAAACAGTCCAGAGGGATAAAAGTAGATATGAGTCATGAGTGGAGAATAAATGGCCAGTCTCCACCCAAAGAGTGTCCAGTGCAAATATTAGAATATTTTGGGAGATAGGTTGAGCAGTTGGAGGGAAAATTAGGGTCTGCAATAAGATGAAAGTGAAGCATTTGGTAGTGGCAGAGATTGGTGGGGTCACATGACAGTGTCAGGGCTGTGAACAGAGAAAGAGGGTCTGGGCTGCAGCATTAGGAAACTGTTCTTCCTAAAAATGGAAAGGGGGAGAGGAGGGGAAGCGTTTTGTCCTTTGTTAAGGAGAGAATAAGAAATCAGGAGTGGATAAGAAATCCTTGCTATAGCCATCTCACATACCCAGATGTCAGAGCTTTGGAGGGCAGGGAAATGTCAGGGATAGTAAGTTCCCAGGAGCATGGTGGAAGTAGCTGCATCACATCTACAGACTCTTCCATTGTTGCTGCCTGGCAAAGTATTTATAAGCACAAAGTAATTCTGTGCTGCTGATAGGTGCCCTTTCCCAAGTGAAGCCAATTCTCTCTCCTAAGGGATCACAGTGGGATCCTTGGATCAGGCCTTAATTCCTCTCTATTTTATCCTCTGAAAGCAACCTACTTTGCTGTGGCTGTTGTGAAGAAGTCTGACAAGGACATCAGCTGGAACAACCTGCAGGGTAAGAAGTCGTGCCACACCGCCGTGGGGAGAACTGCTGGCTGGAACATCCCTATGGGTCTGATCCACAACAGGACAGGCAACTGCAACTTTGGTGAGTCCAGTTTGGCATCCATTTCTTTGAGCTGGTAATCTGCTCACAAAAAAAAAAAAAAAAGTTTTACCATCCCTCATCTGGTTTTCAAAGTTTATTGTGCCTCAGATTCTCTCCTGGAGGGAGGAAATGGAAAAGACACTGTTATTTAAGGTTTCACTGAGCAAAATGTTAGGCTTTTGGTGTCTGCTTCAGAGCAAGATATGGCACATTAGCTGCTTTGGGAGTCTTTGGTTTCTTTTCACATCTCTCCCCTTCCCTTTGCAGCAGCCCAAGAGGTATTCTCAAAAAGGGAATATGGGCTGCCCCACATGGGCCTGGTGCTTGTGTGGGGTGTGGAGTGGGGATGAAACTCAAAAGGGAGGGGAAGGGCTGAGAATAGGGCACAGAGGCTGATGTTCATTCAAGAAACTTAAAGGGACTGATCTGACTGCCTGAGAATTCATTGAGAGTTCTGGTCCAACAAAAATAATTTGGAAATGTTATCGATGTTATCAACCAAGACAAAGTAAGCCTATAATTACTAAAAGGAAATCTCTAATCACATGAAGATATTACTGCTAGTAAGTTTTATTCTTGGCTTCTCTATTCTCCTGCCTTCCTTTCCCATTGTCCCTTCTACCTCAAGAGCTCTAGCATTGCTGCCAAATGCAACTCTGCTGACCCATAAAGGCTGTGGAGGCTTGGGCTGTCTCTGTGAGTTGGGAATGGTTTGCAGGGAAAACATTCCTCTTTTTATGCCAAGATAGTGCCTCTTGCACTTGAGCCTTAGGACCTGCTTCATCACAGAATCATGGAAAGGTTTGAGTGGGAAGGGACCTTAAAACCCATCCCATTCCACCTCCTGCCATGGGCAGGGACACCTCCCACTAGACCAGGTTGTTCCAAGCCCTGTCCAACCTGGCCTTGGACACTTCCAGGGATGGGGTAGCCACAGCTGCTCTGAGCAACAATACCAATAATTATCAATAATAACAGGACCCAAGTTCCATGGTGAAAACTGGATACAAGTGCTTTGTTGCCCACTAAGTCATTCTCCTTCTCCCAGCCCATTTCCAGCCCTCCAGCGAGTGCTAACACAAACTCAGGGCGAGAACCCGTTATTAAAATAAACCCTCACTTCTCAGGGCAGGAAAAGTGAATTTCTCCTATTCCTGCCTCCAGACGAATACTTCATCCAGGGCTGTGCTCCCGGGTCTCCTCCCACCTCCCGCCTCTGCCAGCTCTGCAAGGGTTCAGGGGGTGTGCCTCCCGAGAAGTGTGTTGCCAGCAGCCACGAGCAGTACTACGGATACACCGGAGCTTTCCGGTAGGTGCTGGGGACACCCAGGCTGCCTCAGTGCCCTGGGGCTGATCCCAGAGGGCAGGTCCCAGGTGAAGTACAGCCTCGTGTCAACACTAATTTGCTGATTTACTCCTTTTCTCCGTTGCACCACTGAAAGTACATATTTCTATAATACTATTCATCTGCCACGTGCTTTTTCTTTGCTTTCTGAAAATTGATGTGAAATAGCCCCATTCTGTAAAACTCATGTCCTGGTGCCTCCAGGTAAACCTAGAGAGACACAAGCTCTCCCACAATGGCAGAAATGCTCCTCTTTTAACATAAATAAGGAGTGTAAAGACTGTTTTTCAGATATATTTAAAATATTTGTGGCAGCGCTCCTAGACCTGGCTGTCCTTGGAGATTAATTGTACAGAATAAGACTCAAATCAAAGCTGTGGAAAAGGGACAGGGTTCAAGCACTCACATCACTGGCCTCTTTTTCTACTTCCCAGGTGTCTGGTCGAGCAGGGGGATGTGGCCTTTATCAAGCATTCCATTGTTGAGGAGAACACTGATGGTACGTGGTCAGGGCTGCCTTCCCCATCTGCATTATTGCTTAGGTGGGGTCGAGGTTGATGCTCTCCTGCTACACAAGGTCTCTGAATCTCCAAACCCCATTCTCTTTAAAGGCAAAAATACAGAAAGCTGGGCCAAAGATCTGAAAATGGACCAGTTTGAGTTGCTGTGCACTGATGGGCAGCGGGCAAATGTCATGGATTACGTGAGATGCAACCTGGCCAAAGTCCCCACCCACGCTGTGGTGACACGTCCTGAGAAGGCACAACAAGTCCGTGAGATGCTGGAGAACCAAGAGGTTTGTAGTGCTGAGAGTGGAAGAAATGTTGTGGGGTTGCTCTGTTTTCCCCAAGTGAGAGTAAGATGGAAGATTTTACCTCACTGCTGTGGGGTGACAGCCTTGCCTCTTGGCCTCCCCCTTTCTCCATCCTTCCCCAAGTGCTCTTTGTCCTCTGCCACCTTAGCAAGCACACCTTTAGGTAGCACCAGGATGGTGATTGTTGCTGCTGTCACACCATACTTGTGTGACATGACTTTATCACATCCTTTCTGGGCTCTGCTCTTGCTGGGATGTTTCAGAAACTCCTTTGGTGCCTGGTCTGTGCCACAGCTGGGTCAGGCTCAGCCCCAACAGCAGCCTCCCACAGCTACTGGGCTGACCATAACCAGGCTAAACCATCTCTGTTTCTCCACACAAACATCAATATTGGCTCCAGCATCAGGGTCTGCTGAGAGGCACTCAGGTCCTTTTGCTTCTACTCATGCTTAAGTTACAGGACCTGCTGACAGCATCTCTGCACGTAGGGACATGTTAAAATGGGAGGAAAAAATGTGCCTTCCACTGAGCAATCCCTCCTCCAAGCATACAGATAGCAAGTTCAATCCTAAACTTCTGGAGCCTGGCTTGGGGCTCCCCAGGCTGATGGTAAAGAGCCAGGAGCAAGAGCTAGGCCAGCTTTTTACTTCTCTCCTCTTCATGCCTCTATTTCAGAGACTGTTTGGAGCAAAAGGAACCAGGAATAAAGATTTCAATATGTTTGCATATGAATCCAAGGATCTTCTGTTTAAAGACCGGACAAAGTGCCTGGTCAAGCTCCATGATAAAATATCGTACAAGGAATTCCTCGGAGACAAATACTATTCTTCACTTGCTAGCCTCAACACCTGCAATCCATCAGGTAACTGGGACAGCCCCAGAGGAAGTCCTGAATTGCAATTCTTACCTTGCAGGCAGGAACAGTTTCTTCTGGAACTGTCCATTCAATGTCTTTAAAGGAAGAAGATGCCAATATTCTTTTCTCCGAGTTCCTTGGGTGAACTGAGAAGAGACCTAAAATCTGCTGCTCTGGCAGTAATGTGAATAAAAGACTTTTCCTCACTTTTAGAAAATACAGACTTGGAGAAATGGCACAGAGAGCCCCCACAGACCCATCGGTGTGGGTTCAGTGGGATTTGTGGTTAAAGCACAGTGGCAGACTGTGGATTTTCCATGTGGTGACATTGTTGGCATGGCTGAGTGTGTGCTGGTGGGACGGGAGTCTTTAAAAGCAGGATCTGAACTTCTCCCTGTCCTTTGCCTTTCCAGATCTTCTCCAGGTGTGCACCTTCCTTGAGGACAAGTAGTGAGATGGGAAGGATCCTCGAAGTGGGGGAGAACACCCAAGCCATGACTCCTCTCGTGCCCTCAGCACCGAACACTGACCCGCGGAGGGCCCTTTTCCTTCACTGCTTTCTATGCCCTCCCTCATCACTCTGAAAGTGGCTCTTTGACACTTTACAATTTTCTGCTGCCAGCACAGCAAAAAATAAAACTCTGAAATCTAAATGAGCATCCTGAGATTTTTCCAAATGGTCCTTAAGCCCATTCCTTCCTCAGTGCCCCTCACTGTAGGACAGTGACAGATACCAGCATGGCTGCTGGCACTTATTGCTGCCCCTTAGGGAAATTTCTTGCACCATTTGCCAAAGCAGGATGGATTAAATACACCCTAGAGCCTAATTAACAGATGCTTTGTACTCTCTGTGCTTTTGCTTTGCCCAGATTATCCCATTGACTCCCTGCCGGTGTGGATGGGACACAGGAAGAGGGAGAGTGTTTGTGTCAGGGAAGCTGAAGGCTGGAGAAGGAAAAAAGAACCACCCCAAAACAAAATAAATCCAGGCTTAGGCTTCCTTTCTGGAAAATTCTAGGATTTGCTCAGAAACGTGTTTGTTTTGGTAGTCAGTCTGATTTTGTGCTGCTGACCTGACAACAAACGTAGTTTGTTTTTTGCCCGATTCTGACCCACAGTGAAAATAAAAAGGTGAGACAAAAAGGGCTGCTGAAGTTCTCTGCTCCCGAGGAATAGCCTGGGCTCACCCAGGGTGTCACAGTCCTGCTGTCAAGGCAGGCATGGAGAAACTTCTGAGAGGACAAAGTTCCTGGTTTTGAGAGAATGAATGTTTTAATGATTTTTGGATGCAGCTGGTAAGTGTGGTGAGAAGTCCACCAGCCTGACTGAAAAACTCCCTGGATGGCAGAAATGCAGAGTGTGACAGGAAAGGGTGAAATGTAATCCCTCAATTTATGTAGGATCAATACACTGGACAGATGTTTTTTTAACCCATTCTTCAAAACTACCAAAGAAAGAGAATCAGTGCCTCTATCAGGCTCTTTCTACAACTCAATCTGGCTACAGTTAGAAATCTTTCCCCCAAAAAAGCTGCATCATCTGCATGTCATGCCAGGTGTAAGCCCTTGTCCTGTGGATAAAAGGAACCTCACTAGAGGATCACTTAAGCTGGAAGGGACCTCTAGGGCTCTCCAGTCCAATTTCCTCCTCAAGGAAAGGGATCAGCCAGGGAGCTCAGGGCTAGACCTCCAATGATGGCAACTCCTCCCTGGGCAGCCTGTCCTGCTCCTGGCAGCCCCCAAAGGAGAAAATTCCTAATTTCAAAGTATTCCTGTCACGCTGCATCCTGCACCAACGTGGGAAGCCTGGCTCTGCTTCCCGGTGCCTGGTACAAACACCCGTATCTTTGGGGCAAAACAGCCCCACGGGCTGCTCAGGGTGGGACAGAGTGGCTGGAAAGCTGGAAAGGGCCCTGGGGGTGCTGGTGGCAGCAGCTGGGCACGAGCCCAGGTGTGCCCAGGTGGGCAAGAGGCCAATGGGCCCCTGGGCTGTCCCAGCCATGGTGTGTCCAGCAGGCCCAGGGCAGTGTCTGTCCCTCTGTGCTGGGCACTGGGAGGCCCCTCGAGTGCTGTGTCCAGGTCTGGGCCCTCAAACAAGAAAGACATCGAGGGGCTGGAGCGTGTTCAGAGAAGGGAACAGGGATGGGAAAGGGGCTGGAGCATCAGGAGAGGCTGAGGGAGCTCAGCCTGGAGAAAAGGAGGCTCAGGGGGGACCTTCTGGGATTTCAAAGCCCTGTGTATGTGGCACTTGGGGACATGGCTTAGTGGTGGCCTTGGCGGCGCTGGGAGAGCGGACGGACTCGATGGTCTCAGGGAGCTTTTCCAGCCTAAACCATCCCATGTTTCTCCGGGCTCCTCCAGCGAGTCCCCGCCCCGAAGCCCCTCACGGGCGAACTACAGCTCCCATGAGCCCCCGCGCCCGCCCTTCCCGCCGTGTCGCAGGGCCCGAAGCGGAAGTGCGGCGCGGCCACGCGAGGGGCCATGGCGGGCGGGCTGGAGCCGCACCTGGAGGCGCTGCGGCGGGAGCTGCGCGGCCCCGCCGTGCTCTCCGTGCTCATCGCGCTCATCGCCGTCGCCATCACCTTCCGTGAGTTGCGGGAACCTCCCTTTCCCCCCGCCGCGTGGCCTGCCGGCGGCTGGCGCTGGCTGCGAGGGTGCCGCCTGTCGCGGCTCTGGCGCCCTCCTCCTCCTCCTCCTCCTCCTCCTCACAGCCCTCTCTCCCGCAGTGATCTGGCGCTTCGTGCAGGGCAGGAGGAGCAGCCGCAAGGCCGTGCTGCTGCTGGGCCTCTGCGACGCGGGGAAGACGCTGCTTTTCGCGAGGGTGAGCGGGCAGCGGGGCCTCTCGCACGGAGGGAAGGAGCTGCCTTTAGTTCGGGTTTTAATCTGTGAATGGAACTTGAAAATTGGGGTTTGTAGGTAAGGAGGGATGGAGGGCGAGTTTTGTCTGCCACGGAGTGTCAAAAGAAATTGCGTTTTCGTTTGAATTTGTTAAAGTAAAAGGCTGAGGGATACTTGAGCTCATCAGAGTCTGCAGCTCCTGCCGATGGGCAGGAACATCTCTCTGTTCTCTGGGACCAGGGACAGCACCCGAGGGAACTGCTGGAGCTGTGTCAGGGGAGGGTCAGGTTGGGTATCAGGAAAGGGCTCTTCCCCCAGAGGGTGTCAGGCACTGAACAGGGAATGGGCCCGGCCCCGAGGCTGCCAGAGCTCCAGGAGTGTTTGGACAGTGCTCCCAGGGATGCACAGACTGGGATTGTTGGGGTGTCTGTGCAGGGCCAGGAGCTGGACTGATGATGATCCTGGTTGGTCCCTTCCAACTCTGGGTGTTCTGTTACTGTAGACATGAGAGACAGCCATGGTTACCATGGTCCCAGCTGTAAAACGCTGAAGGATTTGCAGGCACACTCTCTTTTTTCTTGTTTTAGTGGAGACTCACAATATAAATAGATAATTCTTCTCCTAATGACCATTTTTTTATTAATTGTGGGAGTTAATTGGGCAACGGTTTCCTGCAGGAAGCCAAGGTCAGATCTCCGACACCCCTCACCCCAGTGGGACCATTTCAGTTCCTGGGTAGACTAAACATGATGCTGGTGGTGCAAAACCTGGTTGGAGGGTTTGGAGCCTCTCAGGCTGTGTTTTTTCTGAAGCCTGCCTGTTCCCCCAGCTGCTGTCGGGGCGGTACCGCCACACCCAGACCTCGATCACCGACAGCTCTGCCGTGTACAGGCTCAGCAGGGACAAGGTGAGTGTGCCCCTTCAGCCTGACTGCACTCTGAGTGTGTCCCCTCAGCCCTGACTGCACTCTGGGTGTGCAGCCTCAGCCCTGACTGCACTCTGAGTGTGCCCCTTCAGCCCTGACTGCACTCTGAGTGTGCCCCCTCAGCTCTGACTGCACTCTGAGTGTGCCCCTTCAGCCTGACTGCACTCTGAGTGTGTCCCCTCAGCCCTGACTGCACTCTGGGTGTGCAGCCTCAGCCCTGACTGCACTCTGAGTGTGCCCCTTCAGCCCTGACTGCACTCTGAGTGTGCCCCTTCAGCCCTGACTGCACTCTGAGTGTGCCCCTTCAGCCCTGACTGCACTCTGAGTGTGCCCCTTCAGCCCTGACTGCACTCTGAGTGTGCCCCCTCAGCCCTGACTGCACTCTGAGTGTGCAGCCTCAGCCCTGACTGCACTCTGAGTGTGCAGCCTCAGCCCTGACTGCACTCTGAGTGTGCAGCCTCAGCCCTGACTGCACTCTGAGTGTGCAGCCTCAGCCCTGACTGCACTCTGAGTGTGCAGCCTCAGCCCTGACTGCACTCTGAGTGTGCAGCCTCAGCCCTGACTGCACTCTGAGTGTGCAGCCTCAGCCCTGACTGCACTCTGAGTGTGCAGCCTCAGCCCTGACTGCACTCTGAGTGTGCAGCCTCAGCCCTGACTGCACTCTGAGTGTGCAGCCTCAGCCCTGACTGCACTCTGAGTGTGCAGCCTCAGCCCTGACTGCACTCTGAGTGTGCAGCCTCAGCCCTGACTGCACTCTGAGTGTGCAGCCTCAGCCCTGACTGCACTCTGAGTGTGCAGCCTCAGCCCTGACTGCACTCTGGGTGTGCCCCCTCAGCCCTGACTGCACTCTGAGTGTGCAGCCTCAGCCCTGAGTGCACTCTGGGTGTGCAGCCTCAGCCCTGACTGCACTCTGAGTGTGCAGCCTCCTTCTGCCCCCTCTTCTATACTTGCCCTGAATTTCTTGTGCCGCTGAGGCCCCAGTCTGGTCTGAGTGTAGGGCAGGGCTTTTCCAGGCAGAAAGTAGGGAAGTGCTGGGATGTATTAGAGCCTGCTTGGCTCCACAGGTTGTTTTTTCATTGCTTGTCAAATAGTGAAACCTTCCTGACTGAAAACCACACAGCCTTGGTTGGAGCAGGAGGGAGATTTGGGGGTGGTTCACTGTTCTGCTGTATTGGTTTATTTCCTTGGCAGTAATTTCTGTTTCTCCTAAGAAAACCTGAAATTAAAAGCTTTATCAGGCTTAAGCAGAGGTTCCAGCTGCACTTTATATGGTCTCTGAAAGGATTTTGGTAATTTTAGGTCCTGGGCTGCCACAGACCTGGTTATTTTCAGTTTTTGGCAATTCTCTCATGCTGGGTGCACACATGGCAGGGAGAGCAGCACCTGAACTGCTGGTGAATTGTGAAAGTAGAGGGTGGTTTTGTGGCTTCACCTTCTCAGTCATTGTTAGCAAAAATAAAGTTAAAAACTCAGTAAAAGGATGTGCAGGGCTTTATGAAGAATGTTTCCCATTTTTGTGTTTCTTTAATTGAGCAGACAAGTCTTTGGAGGGGTTGAGGCAGTGGAATCCTGCAAGGCAGATTGCTGCTTTTTTGATCCTTTTTTTAACCATAGACAAGATTTTATTTTCCAATAAAATCCTGGAGCAGTGGGCAGGAAGGGGCTCCTGCAGCCTTATCTTGAGAGCAGTGACCTGGCCCTGCCTGGCTCGGCTGTTTGTTCTCTCCCATGGCCTGGCTCTGGCTGTTCCTTTCCTGGGGAGGGAAACCTTTGCAGCTTTCAGTTAAAAAAGGCATTTTTGTGTAATTCCCAGCAGAGTTTGGTGTATTTAGGGAGACTTGATGTGAATAGGTGAGGCTGGAGATTTATGTTCTGTGTCAGGGGCAGATGGGATTCGTGGACAGAAATCCAGGGTCAGACTGGTTTTCCCCAGTCTGTGATCACAGGAACCCCTGGATCAGGTGTTGTTAATTCCTTCTTGCTTGTGTTCCAGAGCACCAATGTGACCTTGATTGACCTCCCAGGCCATGAGAGTCTGAGGCTGCAGTTCTTGGAGAGGTTCAAGGCTGCAGCCAGGTAACGTGGAGGGGATCAGCAGGGAAGGGAGGAGAAGGCGGGGGATTCTTTGGAAAGGGATAAACCAAATGATGATGCTGGGATTGCTCTGAGCTGAGCTGAGCTGAGCTGGTGGTGCCCCAGGAGTCACAGCTCTGCTGGTTAATTTTTGCTTTCCCTTCATAGAATATCTTGAGTGGGAAGAGACACACAGGGGTCATCGAGTCCAACTCCTGACCCTGCACAGGACAGTCCCAAAAATCATACCATTAATTTCCTACTTACCTGTGCTTGTAGAGCACCAGGAGGCAAAGCCACTGCAGCAGGGAGGCCTAGGGGATGTGGGATATCCTGGGGCAGACAGGGGGAGAATTCATTCCTGCTGGAGCTGGCCATGGGGTGTGTCTCAACCAGCACATGCTGCAAACCCACGCTTGGGCTGGGTGAGACCAGAGGTGGAAATCTCAGCCCAGACTGGAATACTTGGAGGGGAAGGTGACTGCAGAGCTTCACCCCCAGCTCCTGTCCTTCTCTCTTGCCCCAGAGCCATCGTGTTTGTGGTGGACAGCGTGGCCTTCCAGCGGGAGGTGAAGGATGTGGCAGAATTCCTGTACCAGGTGCTGGTGGACAGCACCGTGCTCAAGAATGCACCCGCGCTGCTCATCGCCTGCAACAAACAAGGTACCCTGGCTGCCTGGGGCTGGGCCTGCCCACTCCTGCAGCCCAGGGCTTCGTGCCGTGCCTGCTGAGCTTGGGAGTTGGGATTTCAGCAAAAGGAAGGCTGGAGTTTAGGTTTAAACTTTGACTACTCAGCAGGAGTGTTTAGAGGACCCCCTTGGGAGAGATGCGGTGCTTTGGGTGGGTGTAAATAAGGCAGGTGGCTTTTGTGAGGCTTTTTGTTTCTGCTTGCTCTGTGCAGAGCTGGTCCTCAGTCTCCAGGCAGCAGGAAATAGGATCAGCTGGAGCATAATGAACTATCCCTACACACTTGGCAGCTTCAAAGTTACAATGAATTTCTCAGCTACCTAGGTTCCATGTTTTCTCTGGAGTAGCCTGAACGTCCAGCTACTGGAAAAGACTCGATTTTCAGATCCCTACAAGTTCTTCAGTGAAAGTGTGGGTCCCTCTGTAACAGTTGGATGTTTTAGGGCAGTATCAGATCTGGGTTTTGCAGTTATTTCCTGCACTAACTCAGCAGCTGCCTGAGGTCTCCATGGTTCTGCATGCCATGGGTGGAAAGTGCAGGACAGGAGGGAATACTGGTGCATCAAACCCATCCTCTGAAGTATCTTCCTGCCCAGCAAGAAGGAATTAATCCCCTGCATGGTATCAGACTGTGGTCTCAAAGCTCCAACATCTCTCATCCTACTGCAGGCATGGCTGGCCTTGCCCTGATAACTCCAGTGACTGCACAGTATGAGCTGGCCTTACTTTAGGAGGAGAAACCAGGTTCTGAATTCTGACAGACAACCAAAGAGCTGATGTCATGTTCTTTTCTCTCTAGATGTCACAATGGCAAAATCAGCAAAACTCATCCAGCAACAATTGGAGAAGGAGCTGTAAGTATGGGGTGGGATCTCAATCCCCCTGAGCTTTTCCTCCTGTCCTTTCTCTCTTAACCTCAGTGCTCAGTGAGCTCCCTTGAGCCATATCTTAGTTCCCTGTGGAACTGGGAAATCTCTTTGGTCTGGGAGTTGGCAGTGCTGGGTTTACAGCTGGACTCCATGGTCTTGGAGGGCTTTTCCAAGCGAAATTACTCCCTGAATCTATGATCCCTTTTGGCCAGCAGACGGCAGCAGGGCCATTTGTGCTGTGCCTTTTCCAGGCTGAATACCCGACCTTCTGGTGTTTCACAGGAGTTAGTTGCCACATACTCAGATTCTCCAGGAAAATAAGGATTGCTCATCCTGCTGTTGAGTATTTTTGCTGTGTGTAGATGTTGGATTTCTGGGTAGTTGCTGTGTTCCAGTGTTTACCGTGGGCAAATAGGGATAAGGACATCAGCATCATCTGACTTTTGCTGTCCTTACTACAAAACCAAACCTATTTGAACACCTCTCCTTGAGTGCCCTCCTACTCCCTTGAGCCTCTGCACTTCCAGTAGTGGCCAAAGGCCTTGGCTGAGTGCTGGGCCTTGTGTCCTTGGTGTAGCTGGCACAGCTGGATCCCAGACATCCCAGAGCCATGGTGCAGGTGATATTCCCCTGGTCCTGTGTTCCTGACCCTTTCCCTTCTCTCCCTGCAGCAATACCCTGCGGGTGACCCGCTCTGCAGCCCCCACCAGCCTGGATGGCTCAGCCACAGGGGGCCCAGCCCAGCTGGGCAAGAAGGGCAAGGACTTCGACTTCTCCCAGCTGCCCATGAAGGTGGAATTTGTGGAGTGCAGTGCTCGAGGCAGCAAGGGAGAGGAGGGAGAGGCTGACTTGGAGGGCCTTGAGAAGTGGCTGGTGAAGGTGGCCTGAATAGAGATGGACAGGGCTGGGGGTCTGAAGGGAAAAAGATGGTCTGGAGCACTCAAATCTCACCTTGATGCAAAAAGAAGGAACTTCAGCTGAAAGTCAGCACTGTGGTGTCTTCTTCTGCCACTCGTGGGCTTGGGAGTAACATGACAATTGCTGGTGTGATTCCCTCTTGACTGTCCATGCTGCAATGTTTTTATCCTCTCCCCTCTTCCCTTGCCCCTCCTCTGGGCTGCTGACCCTCTGGGCTTTTCTTTTTCCTTAATCTTTAAGCATTTCATTTGGTAATTGCCAAGCAAATTAGGAAGGAGTGCACTGGCAGGTGAGTTTTAGAGGCTGGAGTGTGCCTGTTTCCTGCTGTGGTTTAGAACCCTGTTGCCTCTCAGGGCCTCTGACCACCTTATGGCTGGGGCTGCTGGGGAGCACTGCACAAGCTTCCTAAGCTGGGCAGACACTGAGAGAGTACAGAAAGCTGGTTTCCTCTTTGTGTCTGCCTTCCCATTGTTCCAAGGTGGTGCAGCCCTGTTTCTGTGGGGCTGGAGGAGTATGAAATGCCCAAACCAGGCTGCCTGCCCTGCTTTACTCCCTGCACCCAGCTCTGTGCCCATGGCTGGTGATTTCCTCTCTTGATCAGCTCCTGGGAGTTTTCCTTCAGCTGAGGGCTCTGTCCTGAAAGCTTCACTCTGCTTCTCTTTCCAGGCTCTCCTCCCACAGCCAGGAACAAACACTCTTAAGAGTGGCAGAGCTACAGGGGGTCATGGCATGAAACTGTGAGATAGGCACAATTGCAGATCCATGCCTGCATCCCATGTGGGAGCTGTGCAGTCCCCTGCTGCCTCCTGCTCCAGTGGCTACAGGAGGGTCTTCCTTTGTGTGTAATTAGTCAGCACTTAGGGCAAAGTGAGAGGGAAAGTCAAGGAGCTGCCAGCACAAGGCTGTGCTTCCTCTTCCTGATGGAGATGCTCAAGGAAGGGGGGAAAGAAATGGGAGATTTTCCCAGTTTGTGTCTCAGTGCACGTTGCAGAGTCCTGGTGCAGTGACATTTTCCTTTTGTTTATGGCTTCCCCTGTTTTAGGGTTGAAGGGGTGGCTGGCTCCTGGCAGACCCTTTTTGTAGTTTGTAGCCCCCTCTGTTCCATGGTTTGATGCCTCCTTCATCACTCAGCTCATCTGTTGTGATCTTTTCCTTCTCTGGGGCTTTTCCTGCCTCCCTGCAGCATTGCTAAGTGTTGGGAAGTGCAGGAAGAGCCTTCAGCAAAGCCCCATGTCTGTAATGAAGCATTTCCAGCCTCGGGAACCATCCATGCTGGAGGTGGGGAGGGTTATGTTTACCAAACATGTTATATTCTTCTGTTTCCTGCAGGCAGAGTCCTGTTGGAACATGCTGGTCATGCTTTGAACTCCTTTAGCTGGAGGTTTTGGGCAGCTTGCTTCAAATCCATAATGCTGAAGTGATTTTAGGCAAAAAATTGCTTTTTCTTTGGGTGATTATTCTTGCAAAGATGCAGAGGCCAAGCACCAGCCTCAGCTTAAGGAGGGAAGGTACCATGAGACCATGGTGGGTTTTAAGTTATTCTTTTTAAAAGTACTCCTTAAGTAAATTCTTTTTTGCTTAAATATTTGTTCTCAAGTCTTGCTTCATTCCGTGTGTTTGCCTTGGCTCTTCCCAGTGGTGTCAGATCCACATGGACTGAGGCTCTGCTCCTGCTCAGCAGTGTTGGGCATCAACCTTCCTGCTCTGTGGGCAGGTCTGTGTTGTCAAAAAACATTGTTTTCTACACATAGAGGGCTTTGGGGTTGGTTCTCTTTGGTTTTGTATTTACTCCTCGGTCTGACTAATTGATAAATTGGTAACCACATAGCAAAAAACACCCACAGACCATCATGAAGAGGCACTCTGGTGATGTGCAGAGCAATGCTCCGGTGGCTGTGGTGGCTGTGGTGACAGAGCAGCGCTGCCCTGCCCTGGAGGTGGCTGTGGCACCCTGTAGCTCTGCTGGGTGGAGATGAGGTGCCCTGGCTTTCCCGGGCTGGGAGTGGCTGCACGGCCACGGCCGAGCTGGAGCCGCTCGTGCCGGAGCGCAGAGCAGAACTCCAGGAGTTTCTTGGGCCTCACTCCATGACTTTTTAAATATTCAGGGTTGTTTTTCTCCGGTGGCTGAGGGGAAAGAGCAGAACTGGAAACTCTGGAGTGTTGTTTTGTTGTTTTTCTTTATTCCCCAGTCAGCTCTGTGCTTTGTTCTTTGTTCTTCTGACCTTGTTCCCAGCCCGTGGCTCTGCTGGCTGGAAGTGCTGCTCCTGAGGCTGCACCTCAGCAGGGCTCTCTCTGTTGGGATGCCTTTGGCAGGACAGTGGGATGTGATAAACTCAGCCCCTTCTTGCTCCAGCTGCCTGACCCTGAGTCAGGAACCTGCTGTGTTCACACATCCCCAGGGACTGAGGACCGCACTGTGCTACAGCTCGTTTGGTCAGTGCTTTTTCTTACTGATTGTGCTCTGAATGGTTCTCCTGGAAAAGACACATGTTTCTAGAGGAGAACGATGAGCACAGTGATAACTGGGATAGCAGAAAACCTGAAAGAGGAGGAGAGATTGCTGAAAGGCAAAAATAACAATGCCTGAACATCAGCATCCTGGGAAGGGCAGTGTCCAAGGCTCCCCAAAGCAGGTGTTCCAGCTGTGACCTTCCCTGTGCACAGAGCCACCACCCTGGCACCTTTGGGGCCAGGAACTTCTGGCCCATTTGGGCCACCTCATGCACTTTGTGACTGGCCCCTCCTGGGGCTTGTCCTGCTGGATATTACCCCTTGTGTGAAAGAAGTGGAGAAAGTTCTGGAAGGTCAGGTGCCTGTTCAGGGAAGATCTGCTAGGTGGAGGGGAAACAGGAATTGGGATAACAAGGAGAGAGCTCTTTTTCATGAAGACTTTGCTGATCCAGAGCAAATCCAGGGCAGGTCCCCTCCTGTCCTCTCCTTTCCCTGGACTCCTTCCATGAGCATGGATGCAGCAGAGCCAAGAGTACAGGGAAAAGCCATGGGGTAAGGACAGCAGGGCCTGAATACATTCACCCCAGAAAAACCCTGAAAGAAAGCCCCAAACCCACTGTACCCTGCTCAGAGCCCTCTGCATTGAAAAACTGACAGGATTTTAAAGTAGCTCAGTGCTTGCCATAAGTAGCTGGACTTGTTAGGCCATGGGTTGAACTTGATGTGAGCTCTAAGGCTATGCTGTGTCAGGCAGAGATGGATCAGAGGGGGAGCTGGAGCTGACAAGCTGATCAATGATAATGGTAAAGATCATTAATAATAGTTAAAATAGGCAAAGCTGCAGTTAAAATACTGCTTAAAAATGCTGGAGCAGGCTCTGGTCTGTGTACTGTAACAACACCATCACAATGTGGACTAACACAACCCACCCAACCCTCACCAAAACCCACCTGAGAAGCGTGAAACAACCAAACCAGCAAAGCAGCAAAGAGAGAAGGACCCTAGATATGGCTCTTGCTTAGGACTATGCTGTGAGGGAGGGGGAATGAAACTTTCTAATTGCCAGGCATTTCTTTGTTCATGGTCCCTCCTCTGAGGCACCAGCTCAAGCAACCAAATACCAGAATTGATCTGTACCAATAAACCTAGTGGGGATGAGAACCTCAGGTGAAAACCTTCCTGATGCTGTGCCTATAGCCCCCTGCCCAGAGACCCTGTGTGCCAGGGAGAGGCGGGCATGGCACAGGGAGATGTGGGCAGGGCTGAGCAGGTTCCAGGGAACTGCAGGCAGGCCCCGAGCCCTACCCCATCACTGGTGGAGCTGCAGGAGAAGAATGTCCCCCTCTGCCACTTTCTCTTCCCCATTCCCAGCTGGAATGTGCTCAGCATGGGCCAGGCTGTGACCTGCAACCTCCCCAGGGCCTTGTCTTGCTGGTGGGGGGAGACCAAGAAAGCACCACAGCTGGAAAAGTGACCTTTATTTAAAAAATAAAAAGAGCAAGATGTTCTGCAATAAACCCATTGCGATGACTTGTCCCAACACGTGTGCGGTGTCCCTCCTGACCTCTGTGGGGGCTGTGGGCGGGGGGACACCGGGCAGCCCCTCCAGGCTGGCAGCCACCTGCCCCGCTCCTGTCCAGCCGGGAAGGCTCCTCCCGGCCGGGAATGTCACACCGGAGCGGTACCAGGGCCCACCGCAGGCACTTCCCCGGCTCCGTGTGTTCAGCGCCGACTGCCTCCTGCTCCGGCTGGCCGGGGCTGCCCCTCCCCAGGGCGAAGGGCAAGCGCGGCTGGAGACCCTGGGAAAAGCTGTTCCCGGCACGGGGCTGGCTCCCCTCGCTGGGAGCACCTGGGCTGCGGGAGAGGAGCTCGGAGCTGCGGAGTCGCTCCCGCGGGAGGTGAAACAAACCCAAACAAGACAAAGTAGTGGCAGTGGGTGATGGGGGTGTGAGTCAGTCCTCGGGGGCTACACCAGCCCCGCCGCCTTCTCCTGCACGTTGTACTCCTTGCTCCTCTTCACCTTCCAGCTGATGAGGGCGAGCAGCACGGTGCCCACCACCTTGTAGCCCACCTGCAGCCCCAGGTATCTGCCGGGAAAAGAGCGGGGACATGGCACGTCCGGAGCTGGCGCTCGCAGCCGGCCGCAGGCTGGGCTGGGGCCCTGCCCTGCCCGGGGCGAGGCACAGGGTACCTGTTTCGGAGGGAGTCGTTGTTGTAGTAAGCGCAGAAGCGGCGCTGGGTGCACTGCTGCTGCCAGTAGATGCAGGAGGAGTCGATGAGGGCTCCGAACATGGCCGGGGCCGGCAGCCAGGCTGGCGGGGAGAGAGGATGGAGTCAGGCGCTGTTCCCGAGGAGGTTCCGCGCCTCCTGCGGCTCCAGCGCACCTCATTCAGAGATGAACACTCACCCAGCAGTCTCATCAGTAAGAACTGAACTCCGATGGCGAACGACTTCTCGTCTTGGTTCACCACCCTGCAGGGCAGAAGGCGTGGGAGGTCAGAGCTGCTGTCGCTGGATTTGGCTAGCACTTGGGCTGCTTGCATGTTTATGACATCCCATTGACCCCAGCATGGGGAACCACTGCATCGGCTTCCCCTGGGACTCGGGACCCCCCCGCTGCTCACCGTAACACCATCATGTAGAGGGGGTTGTGGGACAGGCAGGCGACCAGGGCAGCAAAGGAGATGAGGAATATGGCAGGAAGGAGCATATGGGAGCAGCTGACTGGACAAGAGCCTGTGTAGGTGGAGAACAGTTCATTCCCGTTCAGGGAGCAGTTGTGGTAGATCTGTTGGAAACATTTGGAACAAAACAGACGTCAGGCTCCCAGCAGCAGGAGCAGGTTTCTTTTGCTGCATCATCCCACATCCCTTTGCAGGACACTGACAAGAGCACCAGCTCCAGTTTTAAGACACAGCCATGGCATCCTGTAGTGGGATTTGCCACCATCCCCATTCCTCCAAGCAGACTCCCAGGGCATTACAGCAGTTCTCCATGGCACCTTCCCAGGGCTCAGCACACCGTGTGGGAAAGGCTCCACCCCCTTATTGCATTTGTTGGGTTCCTGCAGCATCATTCTGCTATTCCCAGCAAGGCTGCTTTGCTAAGCACTTGCTTTACTCACCATTTGTCTGGGATTGGAGGGGTTTGTGGTGCTGTCAGTGCAGCCAGCGAAGCAGGGTGAGATGTATTCCGTGGTGTTTTTCCGGCACACCGGGTGGAAGATCTGCTTGGAGCATTGGCAACCAACCCGTGCCTGAACCTGCTGCTGGGCATTGGGTGTACTGCCAGAAAGGAGGGAGGAAAATTGGGAGAAAATGAAGAAATAGCACAGGGGGAATTAAAAAAAAAATAAAAATAAATAGCCCCTTTTACTAGTTGAGCAGTTTTCCTGTTCCTGTTTGGGCTGGGACAGTGCCAGCAGCAGCCTGGCCTTCTGCCAGCCCCTGATCCCTGCAGGTACCTCTGGAAGTGTGCAGTGAATGTCACAGGAATTATGTTATGTCTACAAACAAGTACATGCACGCTTCTTTTCTCTCTCTCTTTTTTTTTTTTTCCTTTCCCAGCTGAAAATTAATCGGCCAAAAGCCTGGAGAAATGGATCTGGGCTCCATCCAGAGCTGCACAAACAGATGTGCAAACAGCCACAGCTGGAAACACCACACGGAAACAGACTGAAATTGGGCATGTTCCCAAACAAGCCTGATGACTGTGGAAGTGAAGAGGACAAACCTAGTGATCTGCCCTGTTTTCCCTCACTCCACCAAGGGGTGCATCTGCTGGAGTTACACAGCCTGAATCCTTCAGGATTGTGGCACTGGGCATGGTGGGATCAGGCAGCTCCACCTCCTGTGGGAAGATGGCATCAGAAATCTCTTCCTTGCTGGCAGTGCACTGGGAATCGAGCTCAAGGCGCTTGACATCAAGCCTTGGTCATATCTAAGTGTCATTTTTATCTTAAGAAGTCATGGTAAGAGCCAAAAATATCCACTGAGTTGAGGAGAAAGGTGATGTCCAGGTGGAACACTGGGAGCATGTGAAGTGATGTGGACACAATATTACTAGTTTTTCCCTAAAAATCCAGAGTGAAAAATTACACCCTGCTTGTTTGGCCCAGAAAATCATGGATAAACACCCTCCTGAGCTCTCTGAGCTGTGAAGCACCCAGATCTCCTCCATGCAGTGGGATCAAGGAGCAAGCAGCAGCACGGTGATATCTTCTGCCTCTCCAATCAGCATGTATCCCTCCCCATGGATAAGAGCCGGAGAAACAAGAAGCTGGGGCAGCACCTGCATTACCTGGGGTTGTAGATGCCCTCGATGTGCCCTGTGGAGCAGCCCATGAAGAAAATGGGCAGGCAGATGAGGATGGAGAAGACGAGCACCACCACGGCGAAGCGGGGGATGGCCCGCAGGGAGAAGGAGAAGCGCTTCATGATGATCCCTCCCAGGAGCATCCCGAGCGCCGCTGCCGGCAGGTTCACAGCTCCTGCAGAGGACCTGAGCCATCAGGGGGGTCCTGCCTGCCAGAGCCCCTCCACGGGCAGCAGACAGCTCTCTGGGCTTCACAGGAGTTGGGAGAAGCCACAGATCCAACTGTTCTCCAACGCAGCCCAAACCCAAGGCAGCTGGGAACCTCAGGTCGGGAAAGTCACCAACCACCCCAAGGTGAACCCCAGGTCTCATCCAAAAAGGAGCTTTCAGCTTCCTCTCCAGGATTTAAAAAGCCTGGGGATGATGGGCAGTTGGCTCCCTGCTGATGGATATTTTTTGCCTCCATCTGTGCTCACCTATGAGGAAGTTGGCCTGGGAGGGGGATGCACCGTACTGCTTCTCCAGGAATTTGTTGAGGAAGGTGGCCAGACCCGCAATGACAGAGGAGAAGCTGCACTGAGCCAGCACCAGGAGGATGAAGAGTGGGTTGAGCAGCAGCCTGAGGAAGATCTTTGGGAATCCTACAGGGAAACCACAGGAAAAATGTCTTTTAGCTGTGTGATCCTCACACCAGCAATTTGTACTGGGAAGACACCCCCACCCTTAGCCTGTTCCCAGTAAGGATGTCTGCAGGATGATGACGTCCTACTGGGGATGTCTGCAGGCATGGGAAAGCGGGAGACACCCTAACGTGTCCCAGCAGCTGGCAGGACCATGGATGTGTTTTCCTGGTGGGACATTGTGTCCTCTGGCCCCGTCAGCAGAGGCAGATGGACCCTGGGAGCAACTCTGTTTATTTGGTCTCTTATGAGTTTTCTAATTAGCAGAGAGTGGTGGAGAGACAACATCAATTAAAGCCCAAAGAGAGGAGAAGAGGGAACTGGCAGCTCCAGGATGTGACTGCAGTGGAGAAAGAGGCAAGGAGGGAGGGGCTTTATCTGAAGAAATCCTTCTGGAGCTAAAAGAGTCATTAATCTTGTCCCTCAGCAGTGACATCCCTCTTGAGCCTGTTTTGGCTCCACATAAACAGTGTCAGCTGCAGTGGGCTGACCTCGTCGAGGAGCTGATGGCGCCAGCGGCCCTGTGCCCACTCCTGGACCTGGGGCTAAACTTCCCAGCCACCCTTTCCTGGCACACCCATACACTTTAAGGTTCTCAGCTCAAAATTTGGAAACAATTCAGGCCCCACAGAAGAGCAGCCTCAAGAGGTCCATAGCCAGAGGGAGGCCGTGCCCACCTTCCCGTGGTCCTTAGGCCCTCGTGGTGCCAGAGCTGGTCCACACACAGTGCTGGACTCTCAGGGACTCCCATCAAACCCCCTTGGTGTGAATTTGCCAGCATGGTGGGCCCTGCCCACCCACCCAGCACAGCCCAGCATGGCCCAGCATCCCCATCCACCCTCGCCTGGACCTGCCAGCACTTTACTTTTTATAAACTCCAGCAGGGAGGTCTCTTCAGCCGCCCCTGTCTCCATCTTCCTGAGCATCCCGGCCTCCGTGTTCCGCTCCTGGGAGGGGAGAGAGGAGCAGCCTGTGGTGAGAAGGGCTGGCACTATCCTGGTGCAGGGAGGGCTCAGGAGGGGCAGGGTCTGTCCCACAGGCCTTTGACCCCCAGCCAAAACTGACAATTACAGCAAAGCCCCATCTCATGTGCCCTGAGCACTTCTCCAGGATGGGAGAGCTGGGAGTGTTCGCTTGGAGAAGAGAAGGCTCTGGGGAGAGCCCCTTCCAGGGCCTAAACAGACTCCAAGAGAATGGGAGAGGTACTTTGGACAAGGTCCTGGAGTGCCAGGACAAGGAGGAATGGCTTTCCACTATCATTAGGGTTAGATGGGATCTTGGGGAGAAAGTCTTCCCTGTGAGGGTGGGGAGGCCCTGGCACAGGTTCTCAGAGAAGCTGTGGCTGCCCCTGGATCCCTGGAAGTGTCCAAGGCCAGGTTGGACAGGGCTTGGAGCAATCTGGAATAGTGGAAGGTGTCCCTGCCATGGCAGGGGCGGGACAGGGTGAACTTTAAGGTCCTTCCAACCCAAACCATTCCAGGATTCTGTGATTAAAGGGATGAATTATCTCAAATATCACTGCAGACCCTGAGCAGAGCAGCAAGATAACAGCTTGCTGTTGGGAGGTTTTAAGGACTCGTAAATCTTTCCTCTCCTGGACCCTGACTAAAGACCTCCCTTTAAACTCCACAAGAAGTCTGAAAATGAAGATTTGACACAGATCAGATCAAGTCTGGGGAGTCCTTTAGCCATAACTGTGAAATATTTTGGGTTTGATTTTACCTTTAAAGAATCGATAGGTAAACAATTTCAAAACAGAACTGAAGTATTTTTGTAACAAAACCACGGGGGCTTGGCTTTCAAAACACCAAAATGATACATGTTAATTATTTTCCATCTTTTAAAATCTGTTTTAATGGGAAAGGGTTGTTGGACTCCCTTCCTCCCTCCCACCCCTCTCCTCTGGGGATGGGTATTCCCTCCCTGAGCACATCCCTGGCTCTGGGACATTCCAGCCTCTGGAGATGAGGTCTCACCTCTCCTTTCAGCATGTACCGAGGGAAGAAGAAGTAAGGGATTGAGGTGAGCACCAAGCAGCCTGAGGAGATGAGCAGCCCCAGCCACCAAGCTCCGATCCACCTCTGGTCACTCGGCAGCAGGTCCACTGTCATTGCAAGACACAAGGACACACTATAAGAGCTCCAAGGGTGAAAGGGACAAATCCCCATGAAAATATGGACTGTGAGGAGTCCCTGTAGGTACAGCCCAAGGGTCTCTGAACTGGCATGTAAGAGCAAATGGAGGGAGGTGGGAGCTCCCACCAGTGCTGGCAGCAAGGCCAGCCCTGGTTGTGTTTGACATAGGTTTTTCCTGGCCAGGACCCTGCACCACCACTCATCCCAACTCCACTGAGCCTCCCAGATAGTGCAGGATGGATTTGGTCAGCATGAAAGCACACTGATGGCACAGGGTCAACTCTACCCCCTGAGCCAGCCAGTGAGGCAGAGGTTATGGGGGCCTGACTCTGTCCTCTGCCCGGAGAACACCGTGGGTTGGACCGTGCTGCTGTCAGGGATGCTGAGCCAAGACAGGGACTGGGAAAGGGCACGCCGCCTTCCTGGAAAAAGTTGCTCTCCCATTGTTCCAGGTTTGGTCCAGAGATGGAGGGAAGGCCCTGTGCTGGCAGAAGCTCCTGATTTCTGAGTGGACCAAAATCCGGGCGCCTTCTCCGGAAAAAGGGGGAGAAGGTGAGAGCCGCTCTGTCTCCAGCACACACATCCTTTGGCTGGGCCAAGTGATGCTCACAGGAGGTTTGGCAGATTGCTTGGCTTGGCTTGGCTTGGCCTGGGGACCTGGCTGCCCACAGCTGGAATGTGGCGGCTGGGAAGGAGCCAGCAGCTGGCTCCGGGTGGGAGCTCCATGCCAGGGTGTGACAGGAGAGGAGCCCACACCCCACTGAAACAAACATCCCACTTCCCCAAACAGGACCACTCCACTCTGGAACTTGGATGTCATCATGGAGCGACCAGGCAGAGGCTGCTAAATCCATCTGCCGCCGCAGGGAGTGGGCCAGGGCTTTTTGGCGTTTCCTGCCCACGTTCATTTATTATTCTTATCAGGCACCGGACAAAAATGTCAGGCAGGCTCTGATCTCTCTACAGAAACACAGGAAAAGCCATGTTAATGATGGAGAATTCTTTAGTGATTAAGTTACCAGAAATAATAAGCACATGCTGTGGATAAAGCAAATTATCCCTGCAGTGGAGTCAGCTCAGCCCCTCTCTCTGCAGGTGCTGGTAGAGGGTGCTGGGGAAGAGGATAAGTAGACTCAAATTCTCTCTTTATCCATAGGGCAGTGTGGTTGTCTTCTCCATCCCTGGATTCCTCAGATTTCCCTGCTCCTCTCCACCACCATGCTGGGGTTGTGGGATACCTCCTCACTGTAGTGGCAGTGGGCAGACCCCAGCCATGACCTCCAGTGCAGCACCATGAGTTGGGCACTGGAATGTCCCTACCCCAGGGCTCTGCTTCAGTGGTGGTGTCAGGACCACCTGTATCCATATGGGGCGATGGAGTGGAGGAGTATGCTGGGGGTGCTTTTCTAGGTTGGGTCTTTCCAGGGCAGTGGTTTGATGGGTCACAGGACTGGTGGCTTCTGTCACCTTTCATCTCAGAGTGACCTTCTGACCCACAGAGGGTTTTTAGGACCGTTGCTACCTGAGCAATACTCACCAGTGTCAACCCTTCCGATATCCACAAAGAGCCGCAGCACCACGGAGCCCAGCAAGTATCCAAAGGCAGGGCCAAACACAGCAATGGCAAAGAGGATGGCTGGGAAAAGGAAGCAGAGAGCCCCTGTGAGCAGGGAATGGTAGTTTCCATGCAAATATGGCTTCTGTCTTCCCAGGAGATGCAGGAATAGTGGCACAGCGCACAGAGGGGAGAGACCGCCCTTCATCCCACTGCAGATGGTGAGAAGGTCCCCACTGCCCCGAAACTGAAGGTGGTGTTTATCTGACAGGAACAGGACAGGGAAGGCAGCTGCCTGTGGAAAAAGTCCCTCTGCTCTGCTGCCATCAAGCTCTGCTGGCACAATAAAAGTTGTCAACTACACCATGAATATCCACAATATTCATGGACCCCAGGGAGCAGCAAGGCAGTGACAACCTGGGCTCACACAGGTGACTGAGACCTTCATTTCCTCTAGGATGCCAAGGAAACAAATTCATCCTAATCCTCAGACCCAAGGAAAAACATTTTGGTACAAATGTCAGGGGGAGTGAAAGATTCTGAGGGCAAAAAGGCCACCAGACCACCCTGGGTGCAGCTGAACCCTCCCACTCTGAAACAGATAACCCATAAAGCCAGAACGTTTTGACTTGTTTGCAATGACAGGATCTGAGTTCCCTCCTTGAAAGAAACTCTTTGCACCACCTTTTCAATATGTTTAAAAGGAGACAGTGAGCTTGAGCTGCATCAGATATAAAATGAAATGGGACTTGTAAAGATGGAATTTCTGCTGTATTGAGCCCCCCTGGAGCCATTCACCCTGACAGACATTCACACAGCCCTAAAGGGACTACCTGTATTATAAACAACATACCAGTCCCACTTTCCTTCCCCTCCAGAACCTTTCAGGTTCCTTCAGTCCTCTTTCCTTCATTTTTCCTTACAAATTTGGGAATTCTAAGGGATCAGTGGGACAGTTCATTGGAATGGTGATCCCTTGTTGCAGAGGGAAGACAAGGATGCTGGGGCTTGGAGCTACCTGGTCTAATGGAAGGTGTCCCTGCCCATGGCAGGGGGTGGAACTGGATGAGCTTTCAGGTCCTTCCTGGGATTGATTCTGTGAAACAAAACAATGCACAGCAATGGTCCCACTTACCAACATACAGTGGGGAGTTGTTGGCTTCTGCAAAGTCGTCCACATAGGATATCCCAAAGGGCTGGATGGGCACAGTCCCAATCCCAGCCAGCAGCTGGGCAATGACCATCATGGCCCACATGCTGCTGGCCTCCTTCTGTGGGTCCTGGGTGGTGTTTGGACACACAAATCTACTCTCTGCAAAGCACAGCTCAACCTGGCCCTGGCTTTTGTTACCTGGGAGAAAAATGAGCATTACAACACTGGGTACATCCCCTGCCTCCTCCCATGCTCAACCCCCAAATAGCAGGAATCTTCCAGACTCACTGAATAGGCACAAACTGCTGGATTTTGGATGCATTGCTCATTTTATTCAGCAGTTCTCATCACCCTGCCCCTCCTTTTGAGTTTTACATTGAGGTCAAGGTAGCAAACAACCAGGCTATGATTTTAATCAAACTTCTCAAGAGTTCATGCCATGGAGTCTTCTGGGTTTAATGAGGGCAGACCTAACCCATGGCTGGTTTTTGCTGTCTGTGGTCTCTGCTCCCCTGTGGTACTTGGGCAGGAACAGGGAGTGATGCCCTCTGGGGTCAGCTGGCTGCCCTAAGCAGAACATCCTGCCCTGAATCTCTGTTGCCCCCAAGGCTCAGGGGCAGCCCAGCTCCTTCCAAAACATGGTCTTGCTTCTTCACACAGCCCAGACACCTCAGAGGGACCTTCACCCTCCTCTACACCACCATGGAAACTCCAACCAGGACTGAAATCTGTTCAGGGGCTGTACACAGACTGAACTTGTTCTTTTCCATCATCAGGCAATCCTCATAATGTCAGTATCTTTGCCTGTCCATCTGGTTTTGCAGCCCATCCTCTAATCCTGTTCAGTTTAGCAAAAATATTCTGCAAGAATCATGCTCTGCACAGAACTTTTGGGTCAAACAGAGTTCTTGGTACTTTCTTTCGACCTTCTCAGTCATTTCTGGTTATACTTCCACCGTTGTACACAAGTCTAACACCAGTCAATGGGGACTTTAGCATTACTTGACCAAAGCATAATTCCTGTCCAGTTCCCTTTTTGTTGTACCTATTCACCCCCACAGGGAGCCTGGCTCCTCCCTCATTCCCTTCTCAGTAAGAACAGCCCCGGGAAGGGGCTGTCCTAAATCCTGACCTGTCCACAGCATGATGCATGAATTTAAGCTGCTGGAAAACTTGGCATCTGATGCATGATTTACTCTCCAGACTCAAAAACCATGGGGTGGGGATGAGCAGAGGTCTGGGCTTCAGAGGTGGCAATCCTGACAGAGCCTGAGGCTCATCAGCATTCTGAGCATTTAGGGATCAAACCACTTGGGAAAGACCAAAGCCAGCCTTGTGGCAAGTGATGAAGCTTATTCCATTCTGCGTGGAAAATAGAGCTGTCATCATGTGCACGAGCTTGTTCCCAAAGCCTTCCCAGTTAAAGCAGCAGGCTGGCTTCCTTGGGGTGGCTCCTAAGGTTCTGGCTAGAGCAGAACAGGCCCTGGGGACAGGGAGCTTCGATTTATCACAGAATTCCAGAATGGCTGGGGTTGGAAGGGACCTCAAAGCCCATCTCATTCCACACCCTGCCATGGCAGGGACACCTTCCACTATCCCAGGTTACTCCAAGCCCTGTCCAACCTGGCCTTGGACACTTCAGGACACTTAGGGCAGCCACAGCTTCTCTGGGCAACCTGTGCCAGTGCCTCAGCACCCTCACAGGGAAGAATTTCTCCCTAATATCTAATCTAAACCTACTCTCTCCCACAGAAGCTGTGCCTGCCCCCTGGAACTGTTCAAGGACAGGCTTGGAGCAACCTGGTCTAGTGGAAGGTCCCCCTGCTCATGGCAAGGGGTGGAACGAGATGGTTTTTAAGGTCTCTTCAAACAAAACATTCCACAATTCTACAACAACAGCTGCAATAACATGTGCAGGAGAGGCAGGAGAAATCCCACGTGCAATTTTTGCCTTCAGAAGGGGTTCCAAATCTCCAATTACATCAGGTTTAATCAGTGACTGCCCACCTTAAGGCTCTGCCTCCAAGCACTGTGCCCTGGAAACCCTCCCTTTTTCTGGGCAGTCACATCTAACCCATCCTGGAGCAGCTGGGTGTGGGTGTGTGGGGCACGGCTGGAGGCACTCACCGGTGCTGAGTGCAGTGTACTGGTAGGGGCCCGACAGGAAGTGGGGCAGGGTCACCAGGAAGGCCCCCAGGGCCAGCAGCAGCCCGCCCAGGCCGATCACCCGAGGGCGGTGCACTCGGCTGCCGAAGTAGCTGACGAAGATGATGAGCACCACGTTGCCGATCTGGAAAAGGCACAGAGAAGCGTGAGGGGTGTGAGAAGACATCACAGAGGACATCAAGACCCCGTGGCTGTGTCTGGGTGGGTGGACAGGTCTCTCACCAAGAGGTGTTTCACCCTCACAGGAGCATCCCCTCGCCCTGTGTGTTCACAGCGTGTCAGTGCTCCCTTCTCATCTCCAACCAGAGGGTCACTCCTTGGCCACCTCTGAACATCCCTTGTTGGCATGGACAACAGCACAGGCTCCCTGTGATCTGACCTGGATTTTCTCAGCACCCACACCTGTCCTCCACCCCACAGGCATCACAGAATCATTTAGGTTTGAAAAATCCTCTAAGACCATCAAGTCCAACTGCTCCCCCAGCACTGCCAAGGCCACCACTGACCCATGTCCCCAGGTACCACATCCACACATCTGTCAAACCCCTACAAGGATGGAGATTCCACCACTGCCCTGGGCAGCTGTGCCAGGGCTGGCCAACCCTTCCAGTGAAGAAATTTTCTCTCACAGACAAACTAAATCTCCCCTGGTACAACTTGAGGCCGTCTCCCAGACAGGGACAAAGTGGACGTGAAATATCTGCCAGTAAACTCTTGAAGATGAACGACCTCTGCACCCTCCCACTATCAGCTCCCACACTCAAAATCCCCTGGCACAACTTAAGGCCATTTTCCTGCCCCTTGTTCCCTGGGAGAAGAGATAGACCAATGCAGTATAAAATGACTCCTCCAAAACCAGCAAGAAATTAAATTGCCTCCATTCCTGTGACTCAAACAGACATGAGAGCCCTGCTACAAAGTCCAGCTCACTGCAAATATCTGTGACTCTGGACATTTGCAGCTGCAGATAACATCAGCTAAAAAGCCATGAAACCATGCAACTCACTCAGGCAAGTGGGTGAACACCACAAAATTCCCATTACATGGGCTTTGACAGCTTGGGATAAGTTAAACATCATTTTAACTTTGGCATGTTGAAGCTGTCCCTGCTCATTGGACAAGATGGCCTTTAAAGGTCCCTTCCAACCCAAACCATTCTGTGATTCTATGTATGGCTAAGAAAACTTTGTATTTGTATTTGTGTGGGCTCCCTTGTTTGTCTCTTAGTGGGTTTTGTTCTTGGAACTGCTGCAGGCACCAACGCAATAAGATGGTTGTCCTGGGCAGGCAGGGCAGCTCACATAGTCACAGACAGCAGGAAGTCTCAGTGGGCCCTGAGATACCTTTTTAATCCCAGAAGTTCATGCTAGTTAAGTTAAGACTTGGGCATCCACTTCCCCAAGGATCCAGGAAGATTCTCAGTGTCCAGCTTCTTGATGGAGCATCTCATGTGCTCACCAGGGAGCTCACTAACAAGTCAACCACTTGGTGCCAGCAAAAAAGCCTCTGCCAGCAGGTCTTTTCCTGGCCTTAGCCAGGCCCTGAAGAGCTTCTAGGAAGGACAGAATTCCTGAAAATGTGACCAGGTGTCTCAGAGCACAGCACAGCTTCTCCTCCCAGCACACAGAGGCTGAGGAATAGCCCTGAGACCCTGTCTGGGGAAGGTGCTCCCCAGATCCTGGCCACCCCTCGGGTGTTCCTCTCCCAGTTACCTCGTGCAAGCTGGAGATGAACCCTGAAGAGAGGCTGGAGAGCCCAAAGCGCTTCTCGATGGTGGTGAGGCTGCTCTTGAAGTTGGCGCTGTAGAGGAGCTGGGAGAGCTGGAGGAGCCCATGGCACAGCACAAACACCTGTGGGCAAACAAAGGGTGCCACCCCAGTGAGCACCAGGCTGCAATCACAGACTCATTCAGGCTGGAAAAGACCTGCAAGGCCATCAGGTCCAACCTTTGCCCAAGGACCGCCATGCCCACTAAACCACATCGGGAAGTGCCACATCCACTCGCTGTTTGAACACTTCCAGGGGTGTTGACTCCACCACTTCCCAGGGCAGCACATTCCCACGATGACCCACTCTTTCAGTGAAGAATTTTCCCTGATATCCGATGTGAGCCTCTCCATGCACCCCTTGAGACCACGGTGCCCTGCTACTGCCTGACTGCTGGCGATCACATCCTGCATCAGTGTTTTCCAGCTGGCTTTGGCCAATGGCTCTGACACAGAGCATCCTCAGATACACTCAGCTGGAAAGTCAATTAACCAAACCTGCTCCAAGGGGTGTTGCTAGAAAAAGTTGAAAAAGGGCGTTAGAAAGCCCCCGAGGGAGAGGATGAAATATGCCTGGTGTGGTCTCACTACTGGAAGACTCCAAAGCAGTATTCCAAACCCAGCATCTTTCCCTGAGCTAGGCAGTGAGCCAAGCCAGGAGCCAAGCTGAGCAGAGGCAGAGGAGGGAACACAGAGAGTTTAGGGAGAAGAATGGTTGAAAGAGCCCGGGTGGGCTGAGAGAAGAGAGTGCTCTCAGCCAGGGATGCAAGGGGCAGCTCACAAGTGTTTTTTGATCTATATTTAGTCAGAACAGTTTTCCTTTATTTTTCTTGGAATGGAATGCATCCACGCAGTGCCAAAAGTATTTTAAAATCAATTTTTAAAAGGGGAGGGAGGGGAAAGGTCTTTTTATTTAGATTCACAGGAAATAAAATATTTGCTGAACACCGGAAGAGTGTCCCTCAAAGATAAGGTTGGGAAGTGTGGGATGATGGATGGGGTATCAAAGGTACTGCAGGGCTGACAAATTCCTGATGTCCTTGGCCAGGAGAGCAGCAATAGTCCTTATGAGTAATTATTTGGAAGGGCAGTAGCATCCAGTAGCCCTGAGCCACTAAATGATTTTAAAAAATCAAAAAAGACCAAAATTGTCCACCATAAATGGGTGGAGTTGTGTTTTGGGAGCACAGGAGGATGTGCAGCCAGGCCCAGGAATTGTAGCAGAATTTGGGTAGAAGATGGGCAAGAAAATGGTTTCTTGGGAATCTTTTCCTGCGAGGGAGGAGAGGGCCAGAAGATGTGGCTGGGAATCTGAGAGCATAAGGGATGGGAGAAGATGCTGACAGAAGAGAAGACGATGGAGATGAAGGAGAAGGAGAAAATGATGCCCTGGCAGTGTGAGGACAAGCTTGGAAAAACCTGGAGACCACAGGAAAGACGAAGGAGAAAGGCAAATACCCTAAAAATGAGGAAAGAAGGATCACAGGCACAAGCTGCCATCACAGAGTCCCCAGCCACATCTCAGAGGGGT
This sequence comes from Notiomystis cincta, assembly GCA_013398075.1. Taxonomy (NCBI): domain Eukaryota; kingdom Metazoa; phylum Chordata; class Aves; order Passeriformes; family Notiomystidae; genus Notiomystis; species Notiomystis cincta. The sequence continues at coordinate 5,984 of VZRX01012887.1, read as the reverse complement.
GAGAGTAGACAGGCTGGCATCAGGCTGGCATTGCCATCGCGATAACCAGGAGAGGACAAAGTCCTAGGCTGGGACTTTGCCCCAACTCAAAGCTGCAGAACAGGAATTTGGGGTGTAACGTGGGAAATCCTCCCAGACAGGGACAAAGTGGAAGTGAAATATCTGCCAGTAAACTCTTGAAGATGAATGACCTCTGCACCCTCCCACTATCAGCTCCCACACTCAAAATCCCATCCCAGCACAAAATCCTGCGTGTGGAAGCTGGATCCACCACCTTCCCCAGCCCTGACCTGGAATCACCGTGGGCTGATCTGGCACAGAGGGTGACTCCTGTGAGGATGGGAACTGGAGAGGGGATCTTGTTGCCAGAGAACATCAATTTCTGTTCCTGTGGCTCTGGCCAGACTCTACTGAAGCCACTGGAGCAAGGAAGCACTGGCTGAACAGCAGCAGTCTGGGACCGCCCGAGCTGCAGAGCAGCTGGAAGCAGAGGTCTGGAAGCAGAGGTCTGGAAGCAGAGGTCTGGAAGCAGAGCTCTCCCAGAGCCAGGCGTCAGCCAAGCTGTTTACCAACAGGGAGGGAAGAGGGTGGATCACCGAGGCCGAATTTAGCACAGCAAATGTCAGCCCGATCCCAGGGCAGATGGGGAGATGGAGTGTCGGGGACAGAGAGGATGCAGGCACGGAGAGAAGATGAGGAGGAAAGGCAGCCTGGCTCCCTGGAATGCTGGAGTTGGCAGGAGATTGGTTGGAGGTATGGAAGGACCATGGGAGCCACAGTAGGAGAGGAGAGGGACAGGGAGGAGATGGCCCAAGACGTGTTTGTGTCTTGGAGTAACCTGGGATGGCCAAAACGGAGCCCTGGATCCCGTCATGCCTGGGACCAAGTTGGCCTGCCTGCCAGGAGGGGAGGCAAGGTGGGAAAAATGCAGCTGGAGAGGAAAGGGAGAGGAAAACCTTGGGGTGTGACTGCTCCCCCTGCCCCTGGGTCCTTCTGATCCAGCTCTTGTCTGCGGGATTAACCGGAAAGGCGGCAAAGCCAGAGGGATGCTCCAGGGATGTGATCCCACCCTGAGACCCCACAGCAGCCTCAGCCCTCAGATGTGCAGAGCCCAGAGAACGGGAGGGGAAAGGCAGGGGTGATTTTTTCCTTAGGAAGAACCTGCCACCCAAAACAGCCAGAGAAAGGCAAAACAACCTTTGCTCCAGGACTTGTGCAGCTGGAGCGTGTCTTTTCCAGATGCACTCCAACTGTCTGGAGGTGAGATGAGGCCTGATTCAAGACTTCCTCTGCATTCAGCAGACTCAGTTTTAATTAAAGTAAGGACATCCCAAATCTTGAAGACTTTGAGTGCAAAAAACTGAGAGAGGGCCTTACTTGGAGCACTCCCCAAAAGGAGTCCGTGCACCCCTTGAAGCTGGTGGACACGAGGGGCACCACTCTCCTGTGTCCCTCACAGATCCTCACGGGTCTCTCCCATCCCTGTCCCTCTTCCCACACATTCCCATCCCCACATGTTCATGCTGACCACCCACAACCTGCTGGTACATGGAAACCAACCCTTCCAGCTGCAGCAGATGTGCCCCACACACCGGCCGAGCAGCCCCAGGAGGGGAGGGACCTGCTGTAATCCATCTCCCCTAATGACAAGAAGGGTTCTTAAGGAAGAGCCAAGCTCACTCACAGGGAGGTTTTGCTGACACAAAGCCCACACCAAGGCAAAGGCATGGTGGGAAGCTGAGGAGCTGGGGGCACTCCCAAGTGCTGACCCTCTGGAACCTGGAGTATTTTTGGAGCTGCAGGCAAGGAGTGATTGCAGACAGGCAGGGAGCAGCATGGGGTGGCCAAAGGCGTGCATCCACATGGATCCCTGCAAAATCCCCTCCTAATCATCCCCATGCTTCCTTGGGAGAAATCCTGACTCCTGGCTGTTTATAAAAGGCACTTGACTCCTTTCCAAAAGGAGCCGCATTTAGAAGGAAAGCAAACTCCTGGGGGAGAGAGGCTGCTCCCTCCACCCAGCTCGTGGGGAACAGCACCTCCCAGGGCAGTGCTTTTTCCAAAGGAAGAGAAACCCACCCCTTTGCAGAGAGGGGGAGGACTGGTCCTTCCATGCTCTGGACAATGGGAGCTGGCAAGGATTCGGTCAATCCCAGCCTAAACCTCCATCTGAGATGTGTCCAACAAATACTCAGGTTTCATTTCATAGAACCAACTCTATGGAGCCTCCAGGGATCTCCAGGAGTCAGGATAAGACTCCTTCAGGCAGGAGCCTTTGCTCTGTAGTGACCACGGGTTTGGGAGGATCCTGCTACGTGTGGCATGGCCATTTCTCCACCTGAAGGAGTGAGTTAAGGGTTAATTCCTTGCTCTGCTTCCACAGCTCATGTCCAAAGTCATCCCTCACTTCATTTTTCAGTGTCTTCCCCTTGGCAGCCCCGGCTGGAATTAAAGAGCGTGGAAATATTGACGGCACTTGCGCTGATCTCCGTGCCCAGCATCTTTCCCACAGCAGTGGGGATGGAAAGAGCCAGGGCTTTGTTCATTACATGGACACAAGGACTGCCTGGAGAGCTGGAGACCCACACAGAACTTATCCAAGTGCTCCCAGGGGACTGAAGACACCGATGTAAGATGTGGCCAAGAGCAAAACTAATCTGGCTGGAGTAAACCTTTGGAAAGGCCTAGGAGTAAGGATGCTCCATTAGTTCTTTTCCTGTGCAGAGTACTATTGGAGCTGAGCCTAAAGCAAAATTGTTTGACCTTAATGGAAAGTTAGAAGACTTTCCTCCCCAAATCAGGAAACATTCCTCCCAAAGCCAGGGACTCCAGCCTGCTCCCCTCTGGAGACTCCCTCCACTTTAATCTCCTGAGCTTGCAAGAGAAAAAAAAGGAAAAAGAGGGGGGAACTGTAGGAATTAATAAGAATATCCCCAAAATTTTAATAGGGATTTTATTTTAAAGTTTGTGTATGATCAACTCTTACTACACAGGGAGATCCTCCTGCAGTAAGACAGCTGAGGTCACTCAGCCCAAAAGAAATACATCAGCTGGAAATGGAAAATGTAGGGATGTGTGGGGAAATACACCCCCCTCCCTTGGCATCACTTCCCTATGGGCAGCTGCCTGGATTTGTAGATCAAAAAGCACCATGAAAGATGAAAAAAAAGCATAGCATTTCCACAGAAAGAACCAAATACCCTGCACAGAGCCCATCCTGTAGCATAGAACCTCTGAGCCTGGTCTGATGGCAGAAATTGGCTCCTAAGTGGGATTTCTATTGCAAATAATAAAAGAATAAAAGAATTTATCTGACCAGGGATTGCCTGAAGCAGGCTGGAATGACGAGTGTCTACTGCCAAGCTGTGCACGTTTTACACCCCTGACTGTCACGTGCAAAGACAATATTTGCTCTTTTTGCTACAAACACAGACAGGGGATTTCCTGGCACTGTGTCCCAGAGACTCTGCAAGGCCCATGTGAGCCCAGCTTTGCCCAGAAAGGAGGTTTTTGGCTGCTGAGGACTGCTGAGACAGACCTTCAGCATGGGATGTTTCCCAAGAAAACATCACCTGTAAAATAGGATGCGGGGCACCCAGCAGCCTTCCCTCCCTCCAGCAGGTTGGGTCTTTGCTCCCTCATTCTTTCCCAAAGGTCTCTTTTGGTTGTGGGGCATTCCATGAGGGTTTCCTTGAGGGCAGGCCCGGGCTGGCTGGCTTTGCCTGACCCAGAAGTGTGTGCAAACACTGCTCCCGCCCGCCCGCCCGGCCTCGTGCTCCCTATCAGCGTCACTCCTCTCCCATCCTGCTTCCCATAATCTTATCTACACTGACCACTCCTTGCTTGTGTTTGGGCACCCAACCACCTCACCCCTCATAAAATTACCTTGTCTCAGGTCTCCTAGACCTTGATCCCACTAAACTTTCCAACCCATCATTTTCCTTATCCCACTGTTGGTGTTGCTGGTGAAGACCAGGTGGTTCTTTCCTTCTGGAGCCTGATCCCACCAAAAGCAGACACAAACACAGTGCTGGACCATCCAAAGCCAAGCTGTGCTCTCTGGTGCCAGCACCATCACCACAAATGCTCACTGCAGGCCCTTCTCCTCATGTCCCTAAGGACCCTCCTTGTGTCTTTGCCACAAACACTCTTCCAACCCGCTGTGCCTGCCTGCACAGCGCCCAGGATTGGAACATTGCTTTGATTTTCTTGCTTAAATCAATGGTTCTCATCAGCCTGGACTTTCTCCCCTCGGTGTTTCCTTCTCCAAACCTACAGCCACGCTGCCTCTAGATCTGTGGTTTGATGAATCTCCTGTTCTGGCTAAACAAAGCAATTCATAATCTTTTCCAACAGGATATGAGAGCACAACTCCAGCCTTCTGGAATACACTCCTCAGCAAATTCCTTTAGTCCCTTGGAAGGAAGGGACAAAAACTTGCCCTGCTGCTCTTGGGACCTCAGACTCCAAGGCCAGGCTCCCGTTTCCTCTGCAGGAGACATCCAGCCTCCCCAGGGAAGAGAGAGCTCCCAGCTCCTGTTCACTGCTCCCTGTGTGCTCCCAACCCCATCCCCCTGGGATGCTTTCCAGCCTTATCACACTCTGAGAGCCCACAGTCTCCTCCTGACCTTGCTGTCCCCTCTCCTACCCTCTTCCATTCCCTCCCTCTCCCTGCCCCACTACAACACCCAATTTAAACCTCTCCTAAGGCTTTTAAATCTCTCCCTGGATCACCTCTGGCTGACATAAGTGAGAATAATTCTCTGTTGTCCTCCTGTTTCCTTTTCCATGCCAGGCGGTCTGCAGGCATGGAAAAAAAAGCCTCCCCCCGCCTGCCCTCGCAACACTTTCACACTGCTCCTCTGTGCTCTCCAGCTTCCAGCTGAAACCAGTCCAGCTCCTCTAAATCAAAAGATATTTATAAAGCTCTCCTCCTTGTCATCTTTCTGGGGATCCCAAAATCAATTAAAATAGTTCAAAACCACGAATGAGACAGTAAAGGCAAAGAAGCCAAAATATCTGAGGCTCTGTAAACAGAGAATTACTGTGAAATAATCCTTTTCCAGTGTTTGTCTGCGACCAGAAAAAATAGAATCATAGCATCATTAAGGTTGGAAAAGACCTCCAAGATCGTCCAGCCCAATATGAGCTTAAATCACATGGTTGGGGCTCTGGACTGGGGGACACTGGTGGGGTCCCTGGCCATGTGTGGATGTCAAAAGGACCAACCATGTCCTCCACCTTTTAAACCTGTTTTAGTCCTCTAGGCCATGAGGTTCTCGATGTCTCCAGTGCCACCAGGTGCTGGCATCCACCTGAAGGTTGGGTTCATCCTGCATTTGCCAAGCAGCTCAACTGCAAGTCCCCGAAATCCCAGTGCCAGTCAGCACAACCCTGGGAGCTCTGGTGAACGTCCAAGCAGTGGGAAGTCCCTGCTCATCACAGAATTCACAGAACCCTGGAGTGGTTTGGGTGGGAAGGGACCTTAAAGCCCATCCAGTCCCACACCCTGACGTGGGCAGGGACACCTTCCACTGTCCCAGGGTGCTCCAAGCCCTGTCCAACCTGGCCTTGGACACTTCCAGGGATCCAGGGGCAGCCACAGCTTCTCTGGACAACCTGTGCCAGGGCCTTCCCACCCTCACAGGAGAGAATTTCTCCCCAGTATCCCATCTAAAGGTCTCATCATCACCCCCATCTCCACCGATGCTGTGGGGTTACCAGGATGCTCCAGGTTTCTGGTACAGATCAGGGGTCAGCAGCCCCCAAACCCGTCAGCCCCAGAACCTGAAGGACTTTTGCGTTCTGCTCTGTCTCTTCCGGAGGCATCAGGGAGGGAGCAGTGGGCAGAGGCTGCAGCGCTGTGCTCGGACTGGAAACAGTGCCCGGGCTCACTGCACGTGTGGGGCACGGCCGGCAGCAATCGCGGTTCGCAGCGGCGGGGCCGGGCCGGGCCCGGCGGGACCAGCGCAGACCGAGCCCGG